>JAJLWT010000005.1:91638-360858 GCA_030570835.1 Suhomyces tibetensis
CCCCCCCCCCCCCCCCCACGCTGGGTTTTAATTTCGTCCTTGCTCTTTTGATCGCAATTTATTGGTCCTATTTGCAGTAGAGTATACGTAGATGGCATAAAGATAGAGGTGTAGGTCTTCAGTAGGGGAAGTCGGGGTGGTATTTGGTGTGAATTTGTTCTTTGAAATTGCTTTCTTTTGACTAGATCGTTTTGCCGCTAGTTTTCGACAAATTTTGCCATTTGTTGTCTCTTCTTTCTTGTTTCTTATCCCCTATTTGTTATCCCTTATTTCTTGTAATTATATAAGCTACCCTGCTGATTCATGCATACTCGTCGATTTCGTTAGCTCGAAATTGTCAGAAACTGGACTTAGGCAACCCTCAACTTCTTATCCTCGACTCGCTTCTTCAAATCGGTAATTTGTTGCTCCAATTCCTTGTTTCTCAATGAAAACTCTTGATTGGCTGTGATGGTATTCTTCAAGTTCTCTTTCATGGTCAAACTTTCGAATTTGGTTTGCAATTCGTCTTTTGTATCTGTCAATTTTTCATTTTTATCCAACGCCTGATCCAATTGAACCATGAACGATTCACTTTGTTCCAATATTTCAGAATGAGTAATCTGTAAATTATCCAATTGGTGGTTTATTTCGTTGATTTTTATCGACAATTCGTCATTCAGTTCTCTCAAGTTTCTTAACTCATTATTATTATTGTTCAACGAGTTGGCATGAATTAAATGGTATTCGTTTTCATACTTGACAATTTGCACTTGGAGTGCCAAAATACTTTCCCATCTCAACTCTTGACTAAACATCCCGTCAGAGCCAATATAATCACTCATGTCATCCCCTTCAAGTTTCATTAATTCGTCCTCTTTCTGCTGGAAAATCCATACAATCACCCGTAATAAAATATCAAATCCTTCAAATACAACAAAATCAAGTAACTTCAATCCTTGGTCTCCAATGAAATTGAACAACACCCTCTTGTAGAACTTGCTAAGATTAATCCCTTGAAGACTGATGTGTCTGAAAAGTGGGCCTGCCAAATCTTCTAATGCCCGATTGATCTTATAGAAAAACTCCTCCTTGATAAGGTTCACAAAAAGCTTATGGAACTTGACTAATATGAACAAGATCTCCTCGTCTTCCAAGCCGGAGATATCTCCAATCGATTGACTTATACTGGTGACAAAACTGTTGGATGGCAACTTCATGCCTGTCTCACTACTACTTATATGCTCCAACTTGCCACTTCCATACGTGACAATGTAGTAGTTAAACACCCGGAGAACATCCTTCACATTATCTTCCAACTTGAGTCTATCTATGTATCCCTCTTGTACCTTACTCGCTTTAGCCTTCTTCACCAAACTGGCATAGTTCTCCTTGCTGTTAAACTTGCACCGGACCTGGAGCGTCTTCAAATAAACCAATGCCCTGATGTCGTCCGGAATTCCCCGAATGATCTCCTGTTCCAATTCAATGGTCCGTTTACTGAAAACATACTGGTTCTTGGTATCTCGAATGATCTCCGCCCAGTACTCGTATCCAGCTTCGGCGGTGTGTGCCTCCAACACCGCACTCAACCGGCTGGTCATGTTCTCGCCGCTCTGTCCGTTCACCACAAACAATTCCGACCCTTCGTTCATCTGGGGCGAAGTATAGATCTCCTGCTGTCTGATGATGGAGATGTTGGAAATGGAGTCAGTAAAATCGTAGGATAATCGATTGGAGGTGGAGGTGCTAGAGGGGTCGCCGTCAAGTGGATCGACCTTGGCGCCGCTCTTCGACGGCTCCGATAATGGCGTTGAATTACTCATTGTGGATGGTTGTTTAATATGGTGACGTGTGTTTGGGTTTCTAATTATTCTATTTAGGGTATATGCAGGTGTGTGGTGCAAAGATGCGGTTGGGGCCTTGTGTGGTGGTCAGGTGATCCGTGGGCGGTGATATGCACGTGAAATGGATGATTTTTTGGGAAAACGAAGCACTTAACTATGGGGAAATTAGCTATGTCCTGCAATTATGCAATAATTGTCTCTCTTTTACCGTTCTTACATTAATGAATCTTTCTTCTCTTCGAAGTCGACCTTGGACTATCACCATTACTCTGGGACCTTCCTCTTATGATTTCTGTGGTATCTCGCAAAGCATGGTCCAAATTGATGATACTTTGTCCCTCAGCAGTAACCTCTTCCGGTTCTTCTTCTTCCCCTTGTTCTTCGTCCTCTTCTAGTTTCAACTGGGAAACACCATGGTCAATTCCAGAATGTTCTTCGCTATGTAGCTCACTATTTGATTTCTCGGAATGTTCGATCTTGAACAGCTGGTATCTTGGTCTGTCTGTGTCAGTTTCTTTTGCAATCAAAACTTGTAAGGCTTTATCGAACTTCTGAAAGTAATGTTTGAACCGAAGATCATACTCGTGTAGATGGTTTGTCTTAGCTACAAACTCGTTGATGAGGTCCATTTTTTCGCCAGAAACCTGGGTATTCTTCTTTGGAAACCGTTCATTAAATAACATAACCAATTGGGGGCAAAGTTTCTTGGTTGCAAAGTGAAGATTTAATGATTTGTTGAAGAGATTGTTCACCATGGCTTTTGGATCTAAAGTACGTGGATGTTCATCTTCGGATGCTGACGATGGTGATTGTATTGCTGGAATTGGAGAAATGATGGCTGATTTGGGCGACGAGGTATGACTTGGAGCTGTTCTGATCTGGAGGGAGGGCCTACGATTGGTAGATGTGGTCCCGTCATTGGTGTTGTATTCTTCCTCTTTTCTCTCCATTGAATGTACCTCCTTGTCTTCTCTTGAATTCTCCTCCTTGCCTTCTCTTGGACTCTCCTCCTTGTCTTCTTTTGAATGCTCTTCCCTCATTCTTCTTTCCTCTCTCTCTTTCCCTCTTTGTTCTCGTCCCCCAAGCAGTGTATACTCTAAAACTTGGATATCTCCGTCATCACTATCATCGTCTTTTTCTTGTGGGACTTCTCTTGTTTGATTCCGGTGAAGATCTAACAAAATCTGTTGCAATTGCTTCCTCATTCCGTTTCTTTCATCTGCTACAAAAAGACTTCGACTCAAGTTCTTCAGGTATGCTCCTCTCCATATTTTCTCACAATCAGTAACGTTATTGAGCCATTTCCGTACGTTATAGATCACATGTAATCCACAATCATTGAAATTGTTTTGCTTAGGAACCCGTGCCATCTGAACTCGGATTTGATTCTTACTAATTTCAACATTATGCCTATCTTTACAGTAATCAATAAGAAAACTTTTAAGCGGAAAACTGATGTTATTATGCTTCTGACTTAAGGAATCAAATACAAAGATCTCGGCCGTTCGTTTGCCTTTCCTTTTGCTTTGGAGTTCTGTAATGGAATCGATTGGTGGAGTTTGTGAGCCTCGCGATGGCGTAGAGCTACTGGTATTCGCTTTGGTAGGTGTGTTGAAATCCCCTGTGAAGGTTACTTCTCTACTATCTTCATTTTCAATGAATCTCTGATCATTGTCTTCATTCTCGATATTCTCTTCGTTGGATTCTTTATCTTCATTAGGGTACGTTGGTTCCTTATCAATTTCCCCTTCCTCTTCTTGAATATTCAATGCTTGGGCTTGTTCCAATAATTCAGGTAATCCCCGTATGATACAACAATACCAATGAGCATTCTCATTGATAGGCATTATGATATATGGATACTTCATCAAATCCAATTTGCTTACCCATCTTTTGATATTGTCATAGAAATCGGGCTTGTCTTTGTGGTCTTGTTTCGTCATTAATTTGGTAAAGAAAAACGAATTGAATGCATATATCTGTCCCGGATCGAGCAATTTCCTCTTATAAACTGCTTGTTCGATTTCATACTCTATGAAAAAGTCAATCACAGAATCGTTGATCCAATCATTATTGTATAAGGTCTTAAAATCAGAATACCCGATGGGTATAAGGTTATTGGATGGGAACCTATAGTTCAAATTGGGACTGAACGGTTCAGGTACTTCTAACGGTTGAAGTATCAATTCCTCGTTGAACACATCGGTTATGCTGATTGGTTCGGTACTATCCTGGCCGTCTCCGCTAGCCCGTTTCATTGATCTGGTAGATCTGGACGTATCAAACAATTTGGGAGATATTCTTCGTACTTTGTCTAATGGTGATGATGATGTTGATGATGATAATGCTGATTTTGCTTCTGCTGCTATCCCTGCTTCATTTGTTTTAGCGCTTTTCTCTCCTCCTTGTTCTTCATGGGAAGTGGTACTTGCAGATCCAAAGCCTGCCTTCATGGCCTTGGCAAATCGTTCGATCTGTGTTGGATCTACATTGAACGTAGTATCCACACCCCAGTATTTCTGTCTTCTGAAATAGTCTCGAAACTCCTTGTCTTGTCCGTTATGCTTCACCAATATGGATCCTTGGTTTTCTTTCAATTTTATGAATATAGCATACTCCGAAAATGAAAATGACCGCAATTGTTCTTCTCTTTTGATCACAGAATTGTCGATGATCTTGTCGTTATTTGTAAGGAAAATCATCTCTCCGGTGCTGGAAACTACCAATCTCAATGATCCAGGCTTCGACGACTTATAACTTCTATCATTTATCATCACAGATCGTACCTCCAAATCTGCCAATCCTGGCTCCTTCAATCGATGCGTTTCCACGCTAATTGTGTTACCAAACGCATCCAAAGCTACAGGTCTGTTTTCTTGTTTGTCTTTACTGGACAACGGCGACTTGCTGTCCCCATAGATCACACTCAATCTCTTGTTGGTGACATCACTTAATCCCTGGCCCAACTCTTCACGTAATCGCTGTGCGGTTTTCATGTCTTCATTGGGACTATTGGTCAAAGTGCTGATCGGTTTGGCACCGCCTCCCTGTTTCCGCTTATTGATACTAAGCGAGTTAAACGACTTATCTCGAAGCCTGGTCCGTTCCTGGCTCATTATAGCAGCCAATATTGGGTGTAACAGAATCATTGATTTCACTTTTTTTGCTTATGGTGCGAAGACCCTATCTGCAACTAGATGAGTCTGTGGGACAGGTACGAGATGTGGCATGGAAACCACGAAGAAGGAAGAATGATTTGAAGAGACGACAGTGGGCCAAATGACGACACCGATTGGATGGTGTAAGCTTGAACTTTGGGGGTGCCAAGATGTCCATTACGGCATTGAATACATAATGAATATGAAATCGTACCCCATAAGAAGCAGTTTTATTAAATTCCTAAGTATTAGACTACAGAACAACCTACTCGGTGCTTCTCCTGGAACTTGCATTCTTATCTTCTACTGCAAAACCAGGACCTTTAGTACATCATCCTCCCTCCACCAATGTAAATCCGCCACTTATCCGTCATAATTAGATCACGTGACGTTTGGCTTTCACGTGTGCAGTCACCTGACTAGACCACAACATTCAAACTGCGAACCATTGAAAATGGTGGCGATTCAACATCTAACCACATCAACTAATCTATACTATCAATAATGGTAAGTACCACTAAACCCAATCACCCATCTCAATCCCTCTACTAACACCCCGCAGGGTCAAGGTCCTTCAGGAATGCCGGGAGGCGATAACTTCAACAAGAAGAAAGACGACAAAAAGAAAGAAAAGCCAAAGTACGAACCGCCAGTGGAATCGAAATTTGGAAAGAAAAGAAGAAAGGGTCCAGACACGGCAGTCAAGTTACCTAGTGTATATCCTAACACCAGATGTAAGTTGAAATTGTTAAAGTTGGAAAGAATCAAGGACCATTTGTTATTGGAAGAAGAATTTGTTACCAACCAAGAAGCATTCCAACCTACCGAAGCCAAGCAAGTAGAAGAAAGAGAAAAGGTCGATGAGTTAAGAGGATACCCAATGTCTATTGGTACCTTGGAAGAGATTATCGACGATGATCATGCCATTGTATCAAGTACAGCTGGTTCTGAGTATTATGTATCTATCATGTCATTTGTGGACAAGGGATTATTGGAACCTGGATGTTCGGTACTTTTGCATCATAAGACTGTTTCTGTTGTTGGTGTGTTACAAGATGATGCCGATCCAATGGTTTCGGTGATGAAACTTGATAAATCCCCTACCGAATCATATGCTGATATTGGAGGATTGGAAGCACAAATCCAAGAAATTAAAGAAGCTGTAGAATTACCATTGACACATCCAGAATTATACGAAGAAATGGGTATCAAACCTCCAAAGGGTGTTATATTATATGGTGCACCAGGTACAGGGAAAACATTGTTGGCAAAAGCTGTAGCTAATCAAACTAGTGCAACTTTCTTAAGAATTGTGGGATCTGAATTAATTCAAAAATACTTGGGTGATGGTCCAAGATTGTGCAGACAAATTTTCCAAATAGCAGCAGAACATGCCCCTTCCATTGTGTTTATTGATGAGATTGATGCAATTGGTAGTAAGAGATACGAATCATCATCTGGAGGAGAAAGAGAAATCCAAAGAACAATGTTGGAACTTTTGAATCAATTAGATGGTTTTGATGATCGTGGTGATATTAAGGTGATCATGGCTACTAATAAGATGGAATCGTTAGATCCAGCTTTAATTAGACCAGGTAGAATAGATCGTAAAATCTTATTCGAAAACCCTGATTCCAACACCAAGAAGAAGATTCTTACCATTCATACATCCAAGATGAGTTTGGCTGATGATGTGAACTTGGAAGAGTTGGTCACTTCTAAAGACGAACTTTCTGGAGCAGATATTAAGGCCATGTGTACCGAAGCTGGATTATTGGCATTGAGAGAAAGAAGAATGCAAGTCAAGGCCGAAGATTTCAAACAAGCAAAGGAAAGAGTTCTTAAGAATAAGGTTGAAGAGAATCTTGAAGGGTTATATTTGTGAAGAAGAAGAAGAAGAAGAAGAAGGAGCATCATCATCCACAATTTAAAATGGTTAAATAAACACTATAGATTCAAATAAAGTAGAAGTAGGTTTAAAAAAAAATTTTGACTGAAGTTGTAGTTAGCAAAATAGAAGGGGAAATGGGAAATCTCATCGTGTAGAACTCGAACAACGATTGAATGTTTTAAGATCTAAAGTTTGGGGAATGTGGAATTAGCGAGTTCTTTTTCTGATATATTCTGAAAAGTCCATGCTCACATCTTGGTGATAATTTTCAATCCGCATCCGCATCACAATATTCTTTTGAAGGAACCAATGATACGATCAATACGACATGTCTCAAAGGTGACATTAGGATTCAAGAACTTCCCCCACAAACGTACCGATGTGACCAATAACATCTTGTACGAAATATTCGAAGACACCCAAGATTATTGCGCATACGATGATACCAAAATCAATGACTATCTTGGCCATGAACAAGTAGAGTCTACATTTCGATTCAATCTAGAACTGAAACTTTTTTCTAGCAAAAGGGTACATTTACGAATATTGGAATGGGAAAAGACAGTTATGAAGGTCGAACTGAACAATGAACCCAAACGGGAGGCCAAATTTTATGATGTTTTAAATGAGCCAGATAATGAGGATGAGCATACCCCCAAATTGAAGACGATAGAAACCACGTCTATTTCGAATCCTCGAGAGGTATTACCGCCGATTGATCTTGTAAACACCCCCTATTTGACTACATTGAAGAAAAGATATCAACACATTTCCAACCATAAGCGGGAATTCATACGACATTCTGTTCGATTTGAAACACTAGGTAAGGCTATATATAGAGAGCAGTTACTCAAGCTTCTTTTTTCAAGTCCCCACACCTTGAAAGCCAATGTCAGTATAGTACGTGCCATGAACAGATACATAGCGAGTCAAGTGACTGAGTTACATTTTGCCTTTGATGGAGATATGTCCAATGATCCGTTGGTTCTCTCAATGAATAAGCTTCCCAATGCAAAGGAAAACATCCGGCTTCGGAAAATCGACCCAATGTATATGTATGTGGGATTGAAGTATCTTGAGGATCCGGCCCAATTGGAACAAGTGATGTTGAGCATTCTTAAGCTCATTCAAAAGAATAAGTTCAAGACAAAGACCACAAACCACCACGAGTCCATGGAATCCTTCAGCAAGGCTTGCAAAAAAGCATTGGGGAAAATTAAATTACCCCTCCATATCCGTACCTTGAGCCAAACCCATAAACCCAAATTGTTCCCCCATCTGGTGCTGAGGTTACCCCCAATAGGTAAGCTTCGAAACCCAAGAGTGTTTCTTCCCATACTTAAAATCGCCCTAATAGACTATAGATCTTCGTTGTTTAACAAAAACAGACAGAATGTTCGATCCAAGGCAAAAATACTCGACACTTTGGGGGATCGGGTGCTCAAAAGAATCATTTTAGAGTTCTTGCTTGAGCTAATGGATAAAGATGCTGCATACGTAGGGTTATTGCCGGATTTTTTTTTCATGAATTCTAACGCCATGTTCTGTAGATTGGCTGAGGTTTACGAGCTCCATAATGCCGTTGATAACCCTGTCCATAAGTCGGACCTTGAAAACCTCATTCGGACGAGTCCTCTGCAAAGGGTGCTTGAGATTTTTGGTGACAAATTCGAGCTGTTGGTAGCTGTAGCGTATCTTGATGATCCGGATAGTTGCAAAACCTGGGTGTTTGATATCTTATCTTGTGTCTATCAAGATTTGCTTATCAACAGTGGTTCTGTTAAATTAGTCGATAAAGTTGAGTTCATGAATCAGTTACAACTTCATTTATTTACGAAAGCTTGAAGCTTGATGCTTGATGCGTTATGCTTGATCGAAAATAATCTAATATTCAAGTAGTCGGTTTAATATTGACAACTTCTAATTTCCGTTTCTTTGTAGGCACATTGATTTGGTTAGTATTTATGTGTTCTCCCCCCGCTTCTTCTTTTGCTTCTTCATCGTCTACACTATTTTCACTTTTGTCCCCTTCTTCTTGGGGCAATTGAGGAAGTTCCATTCCGTTAGCTATCTTCATTCGCATCATGATCGTGTCCTTGAAGGTAACCGATTTTCGACACAACGGACATAAGCCTGTTCCAGCACCACCTCTTACCTGACCGCGCGCGTTGGAACTCGAGATACTTTGCAGAATACAATCTAGACAAAAGATATGACCGCAGGAGGTAGTAGTAGCTTTGGTGATTTCATCGAAACAAATCGGGCATTGTATATGAGACAATTGCTTATTGAGACGTAAGGGGTTCTTTTCTTGTTTTTGTTCTGGATTGTCTATGAGATCTTGGGTTTGTTTTTGGAACTCTATGATCTCCACATCATCTTCATCTACTTCCTCTTCTGATGGTATGCTTATGATGTATTCGGGGGTATCCATATCGTGCCGATCGGAGTTACCTGGACAAGGAGAGATTGACTGATGATTAGTAAGAAAACGACGCCGACACTAAACAAACCGGATCAAAATTCTAGGTGAACGAAAACAGAAATTAGCGCAGATAAAAAAAAAGGGACGCAATAGAAAACAACGCAAAAGAAAAGTAAGCAAAAGAGACCACTTACGAAATGAAGGCAGAAAACTTATTTCTCAATCACCTGACCCACCAAGAAAAAAAATTAAACATTACAGACGTGTGTGGTTGATGTACGAGGAGGCTCATGAGAGCGTAGCATCTTATAAACAAAATAAAACATGGTGGCGGCGGTGGTTACATCAAGCACCATAACTCAGGCTTGTTTCACCCTTACCACAAACTGTGGTGAAAGAGTATATGTGGGTGGGTGACCAGGTTAAGTTCACAAATTCCGTGTATAGTTACTTTAGCCCGTTGCAGGCACGTATTTCCTCCTATGTCGCACGTTTCGTCCTGGACCGGTATTTTTGTTTTTCCCGCTCCCTTCCCGATCTCTATCGCCGAGTCACTCGCAAACTACCTTTCTTTTGGAACTAAAAGTAAATGTCCACTGAACTGCTGGGCACAGTATGATCTAAGGTGGTAGTATAAAAATAAATGCCTCATTCACATGTAGCACTGAACACAATACCAGTAGGGATATTGTGAGTGTATAGACAACAAATACTTCCTGATTAGGACAAGCAACGAAGGTTAGACTTAGATGTAATGTAATGAGACGTATATGGTCTATGGTTTGGGAGCGTTTGTCCGTACCTTGACCGTACCTTGACCGTACAGTCACATGGATCCATTGACCCAGAGCATTACGTACTGTATGTGGTGAGAATTTACTACTGTAAGCTACATACGGGGAATACTGTATTGATACGTGCAGAGCTATCAACCGAAGAGCACTAAAACCAAAATACCCGTGGTTAGAAGTTTACCTCGTAATATTAGATCTCGTGTTAATAATGAAACAACGATGATATCATTTGTACATACCGGAATGGAAAGTCCCATGGAAATGACGTAATGGTGCAAATTAAAATGGACTTTATAGGACACAAAACGGTTCTGATATTGAGTTTTTGTAGCATTGTGATTTTCTATGACGTATGTTCTAGATTGTATTCTGGTTAGTTATGAGGATTGCATTCACTAGATTGGTTCAATCGGGCTAAGGACATTTGTACCCGGTTAGTAGGCATTTGGCTAAATGTAGAATGACGGAGCTACCAGGTTGGTCTAGTTAGAAATTGGATAGAGTCTCTTACACCTATATACTTTCATTTCAATTACAGTATTCACACCGGATAAATTGGAGTGATTCTTGCGATGGTTTTTTTCGTGTACCCCAAGAAGTACCCTCCCCCTCTGTTTTCCCGACCCGAGTGTCCCACCAAAGTTCAGACATTACTAAAGAAGAAAAAAGCTCAGCAAAAAGAAACGTGCAGTTACGTAATTCTGTTTCTTTTTTGGGGGCTCACAATACAGGATCACTGTGTGCACAGGCTTACATGCAGGCCCGCATCTGGTGATAAAGATAGTTGCAACATTTCTTTTATGTTCTTCAGATGATTCTGCAATCTATATAAGGAGTAGATTTCCGCCCTTAATTGCCACTGATTTGTTTCAGTAAGAATCACACATTCATTGCATTATCAAATAAATTCTACATCATGACTATTCAAAAACAACCAGCTGTCTTTTACGTTAACGCCGCCTTATTCGACTGTGATGGAACTTTGGTCAACTCCACCGGAGCCATTTCTGAATTCTGGAGAGACTTCGGAAAAACCAGACCTCACGTCAACCCAGATGAAATTATCAGAACTTCCCATGGATGTCGTACCTTCGATGTCATTGCCAAATGGTCTCCAGAAGATGCTGAAGTCAATCAAGTCACCGAATGGGAAGGTTCCATTCCAGACTCTTTTGGACAATACGCCAAGCCTATCGGTGGTGCTGTTGAGTTAGTTAAGTCTTTCGACCACTTCTCCAAGACTCAAACCGCCGACGGTAAACAAAAATGGGCCATTGTCACATCTGGTACCTTACCTTTGGCCACCAAATGGTTGAAGTTGTTAACCATTGACACTCCAGACTGTTTCATTACCGCCGAAAAGGTCACTAAAGGTAAGCCACATCCTCAAGGTTACCAATCCGCTAGAAACACCTTAGGCTGTGAAGCCGCTCACAAGAAGGTTGTTGTCTTTGAAGATGCTCCAGCCGGTATTACTGCCGGAAAAGGTGCTGGCGCCTTTATTGTTGGTATCTGTTCCACTTATGACCCAGAAAAGGTCAGAAACTCAGGTGCTGACATTGTCGTCGATGATTTGTCTTCCTTCAAGATCGAATCTTACAACCCAGAAACCGAAGAATTCAAGGTTTCTGTCGCTGAATACCATTACGCCAATGAAGAATTTTTAACTGCTGTTTAGATTAGGGATTGCGTTTATTATAGAGTTTAATGTACATTAGAATTATTAGAAAACACCAAATGTAGTTGCACCAAAAAGTAAAGATTGAACTGTATTTCAATTCTCCTGTTTTATAATTGGAGTAACCAATTACGGCTGAAGTCACAACCCGGAATTTGATTATTCTAAGAACTCAACAGTTATTTAAGACGGATTGAATTCTATATTGAAACCAAATAATTTCGCGATTACAACCTAATTCGTCCCGTGTCATAACTACAGTTGGGCCAAGACTTAGGACTTCAATGTTAAAGTAGAGACTAAAATTGGCCTAGGTATCTTCACTATTGCACATGCGATTGTGTCGCATCACACTACTTTCTTATGCCTCGTTTTTTATTACGTAAGTATTTGACTTAAGTGGTTTTTCATCCTTTTCCTTTTTTTGCCCAAGTCTCACGTGACCTCTTTGCGACAAAGCGATGCCCTTTATTATTACATGAAAAATTTCAGCTCATTCCTATCAATCATCAAACCCCATCAACCATGTCTATACCCAAATTTGAGGACCTGTATCCGCTCCTTACACTTCCTAGGATCCCGGACCTTGGCCTTTCTTCCAAGGTGGTCATTCCTTCTATAGGCTCCATCGATTCGTCTATCATTGATTTGGGAATCTCCAAATCCATCATTTCCAGTTATATAATTAGACCTACTCCCAAATTAATATGGTCATATGCATTAAGTCCAACAAGTTTGGTTGATTGCATGGATGTGGTAGAAACCAACGGAGGTGTCAAGATATATGCTATTGGAATTACAGAAAGAAAGAAGTCCAAGATTTTGGTGATTGAATCCAACCAAGAACCATTAACCGAAGGTAAATCGTCTGAAAATGTAATTACCAGTGAATTAAAAGTTGACGAAAAGATCAAGGGGATTAAACTTTTCAATAATGGGAAATTAATTGTTGTAGTATATGAAAATGGAACCATAGAAGTTGTCAAATACGAACAAGAATCAACAGTAGAATTGGAATCCAAATCAGAATCAGAATTATCGGAATCAGAAATAGTAGCCAAGTTAACTAAAGTAGAACAATTTGGAGAATCAAAAGAAGGAAAATTGGTTCATTTCCAATTCATTAATGATATTGAAATCAGTACTTCCATTCAAGCTGGTGGTAACAAACAACTCTTGCTTTTAGTATTCCAAACGAAGCAACATTTAAACTACAGCTTAGTGTCATTAAACTTCCAAACCAATTTATTTGAAATATCCAATAAATCATTAAAGTATACCCATAAAGGAGACTTAATATTCAGTTATAACTCAGGGTTGTTGTATCAGTTAAATTGCCAAAAAGGGGAAATCAGTTCGCTTAAAATCACTGATTTCAAGCTTGAAAATTTTATTGATATCAACACTTTAATCAATGACAATATCAAAGGAGGAGAAGTATCGATGTTTGCCCCAAGTTCTGAAAGATTATTAATTGCAATCGGTAACAAGATCCACTTAATTAATTTCAAATTTTCTAGTTTGTTGGACACTTACGAAACTGAATCTGATGGAATATTAATGTCACAACTTGTTCAAGTGAATGGTAATAGTGCAAGAACCACAAAGTCAATGGTAATTTACTTGAATTTGAAGAATAAGGAAAATAACGTCGACTTGAACGTAATAAATGTTGATGTTGGATTAAACAAATTGAGTGAATGTCTTGGAAAAATCATCGAACAGAAACCAAGCAAGAAATCAAATGAAAAATCAGAAATCTTCCAAGGTTTAGTTAATTTGGCCGAAGATGATTTTGAAACGTCGGTGAAAACGTTATCAAATGAGTTGGAAGAAATATTCGAATACTTAACCAAACTCAGTAAGGAAAAGAATGTTCAAAAATGGGAAAGAATTTTAATCCCATATCTTAAGAATGAAGAATGGAATTCTATCAAATCTTCCTTGAACAAAAAATCAAAAGATAAGGTATACCAATTCCAAGAATTTGAAGTTGAATCTGATAGAACTGTGGATTCTAAATTCATTGAAAAAGTATTAGGATTAATTTTCCAATTCAACGAACAAGAAAACCAAATTGAATTTGTCAATGGTTCATTTGTTCCTGAATATACTTTGATATATCTTTTAACCAACCCTATTTATCCAATTCAATATACCCGTGGGTTATTGAAATTATTGGATCAATCCGGTCATATTACTTTATCCAGGCAAGCCATAAGAACATGTCCAAACTTGCCAATTGTGGAAATCTTACAACAAATCGTAGTCAAGAATGACCAGCCACAAGAAGAAGAAGTTCATGAATTATTTGAAGACTCCATTAATAGAATGATTAATGAATTTTCTGCCAGTGAAATTAATAAGAATTTCAGACAGTTGATCGAAAACCAAGACAAACATATCGATTTGGAAGGTTTATTGAACCGCTTATTGGATCTCAACAATGTCACTAGTAATAACAATTGGTTTTTCATTGAAATGCTTATTGATGTTGGAGGATTATTCAACTGGTCCTTGGAGACTATTGGAAGCTTAAATGAAGTCATTGAAACTAAGATGTCTTCATTGATTGAAAACAGTTACAACTTGACTCTTACCAACCAAGCATTGGTACTTAATGAACCCATGATGGCCAAGAAGAAGAAACAAGCTTCCAAAAAGAAGGGTTCTAAAGAGGACATCATTGTGTCTCAATCACAATTGAGCTCCATTCTTTCAGTCAATAATGCTTCCAAGAATAAGAATTTATTGGTTGATGATAGTTTGGAGCTTATGAAGAAAACTCCAAAGTATTCAGTAGAAAGATTAGTGGTATAGAGAGTGACGAAAAGTCAGAATTTTCATAGAGTAGTTGGTCATGTATAGTCATTTTCCTTATTGGTAACTTAGCCAATTGTTGAGGGAAAAAAAAGTAAGTAGTCAAATAATAATCTACAATTAAGCATTTCCTTGACATATTGGCATGTTCTTCTTATTCTAATAGAGACACTTTTTGTGTGACCAAGCGTTTTCTTGGTTGACTATGGAAGTATAATCACAGACCTCCATGCAAATTTAGAAATTTTTTGCATTAATTAACAAAAATGTGTAAACTGTAAAAGTTCAAAAATGTAAAAAGTCTTCAATATATCATCAAATTATATACGACCAATATCAACTCTTTTACTATGTCTACTTCTGTATCCGCCAGATCCGCGTATAGACAAGCGCTTAGGGCTACCAAGGTGGCATTTCAGCAAGATGCCCCAGTTTTGAGTGCTTCCAGACTTCAGATCAGAAACGGGTTCGACAAAAGTAGAAACATTGAAGATCAGCATCAAATAGAGGAAGAGATCAAGAAACTTAATGAAGTCAGCAAATTTTTGATTCAAAACGTGGTGCAAGGGGAAAAACAAAGCAAAGACGGAAGTTACTACTTAAAGTTTCACGATAAGACCGAGCTTGGAGATAACGAATCCATCAAACAATCATCAAATTTAGGTTCATTAGCCGGAGCCAAAACTAAGAAACGCACCTAGGAAATTCCTGGAGTAAGGACAACCACATCGTGAGAGGAGATATCGGCGCAAACAACGGAAGGGACGGGGATAAATTTGAGCTGTTGGATAGAGGTGTAGAATGAGGGAATGAGCGTGTGTGTTCTAGACTGAATATAATGTATATAGAGAGAAATATTAAGTTCGAAACATCATATTATGATGCCAAAGAAAAAGAGGTGTAGATGATGGGGTGATATTGTAGAAACATGTAAGAGAGAAGTATGTGGTAGTGGCTTTAGGAGGACCGAGGCGTCAAAACGATTTCGATAGAAGGACTAGACATTAGGTGTGCCCAGAGCCCCAAGTGCATTTACCATATGGAGTATGGATTTTGTGAGACAGAACAGAGATGAGGAATATTATCATACATTACTAGTCTATTCAGAATGCTGACACCAAAAGAAGAAAAGAGAGACATACAGATCTCCAAGGCCCTTTCATATCTTCTTAGGCATGGCGCCATCAAGGAAAAACTCAACATTGATCTGCATGGGTATGTAAAGCTTGATCAGGTCTTGAGTCATCAGCGGATGAAAAGTCATAAGACGACATTGGCGGATGTGCAGAGAATTGTGGCCCAAAATGCAAAGCAACGGTTCAGTATCAAAGGGGATGAAATCTGTGCCAACCAGGGTCACTCCATTCAGACAGTATCAAACGACAATTTAACCAAGCTTACAGGAGACTCATTACCCGCAGTTGTATATCATGGCACATATAAGTCGAAGTTGGAACAAATCATGAAATCTGGAGGGCTTAGCCGTATGAATCGGAACCATGTACATTTCACCACCAACGGCAGCAACATGAAGAACATCTCTGGGGTTCGAAATAACGTCAATGTGTTAATCTATTTGGATGTTGGTAAGAGTCTCGCGAGCGGACTTGAATTTTACAAGAGTGCCAATGATGTAGTATTGACGAGTGGTGATAGTAGTGGGTATGTTAGATACGAGAATTTCGAGAAGATCATCGATTTGAATACCAATGAGGAATTGCAAATTGCACAGTATTTGAAGTAAGCGAGAGGTGAAAAAGTCAACGAAGTATGAAAGATAAAGGAATTAAGAAAGGAGAGAAAGATACGAGAAAGGGACTGCAAGGATAGGTGGAGTAGTAGAATAGAGGCGAGATAAGGCGACAGAGGTGGCGATGGCAATTATAAACCACCATATACTAAACGACGAGGCCCAGGCGGACCCACTAGCCAACAAGAATACGATATCCCAATAAAGAAGCCATGTCGAAATCTAGATTGTTGACAAGGTGATTATTCAAGGCATGTATAAAGGATTAGAGAAGGTCTTGAGGTGCATGATGAGGAGCAAGGGAGTGGAGTACGAAGTACAGTAAACGACCATTGATAATTGTGCTAGAGTGTGTGAGGGTGTGCAAGAACAGTATCTCCAACATTTAGTATTTGTGGTATTAGTAGGCTAGATCAAAATTAAAAAGGTCCAAAAATAATAAACTATCGATGTTCGGGAAATAATACTAATGTTGATGATGGTGTCGCCCAAACTTCAAAATATCTCATACATACCTATATAGCATATCATATACGTAAGGAAACTTATGACGGTTGTACATGGCTAACAATGGTTAACAAGGTGCCTCATCATTCTAGATTACACGGTAATGTACATCCATGCATGGTCCCGTCGTTTTCGTTTTTGTGAGGTTCAATTCTGTCAAGCGGTAGTTTAGTTTGCGCCTCCCCCTTCTACCGGGATTCTAGATTACCCCCAGATTATGAAATTCTGTCCCAGGGCAACTATATAAAGATGAACAATACTTTATATATATAAATGTACGTAAATCATCAAATTCTTCCAACCTAATCAACAATGGCCAAAATTCTCTAATGAACAAAATCGATTCTCATCCTTTGCCACAAGATAAGAATAAAATATGTCAATGGTACTGCTGCTCTTGTGGCCAGAGTTATGGATCCATCATCTTCAAGAATAAGTCCAACTCGGAACATCATCTTACTAATAACAATCATCTTCAAAGTTTGAAGCACTACAGCCAAATCGTGTACAGAAGTGAAGACATTGTGGTTGAACCAGATCTTTCCCTAAATACAACATCTTCTCAAGTAGACTCTTCCAAAGTCTTGTTGAAGATTCCTACTCGTTTTACTTGTCATCGATGCAATCATATGATGTGTCCATATTGTCCAAAAGTCCGACTAAAGGACTTGTCATGTTGAGATCCCCATGTTGTTTTCCAAAATAACTAAATTTTCGGCATGATAATAGTACAAATTTAATTCTTGGTGTATTAGTGGATGTTTTGTTTCCTTGGTTTGCTATTTTTAATGAAATTATAATGATTCTTTTTCTTTAAAAAATTCTCTATTGGTTTAGCATATTCTGATTTGCGAGGTCCAGACGTAACAGTCTAGGCCTGCGCCTGGACCTTCTTAATAAATTTATCGCACAGATTTCCTATTTGAAAAGGTAGATGATCCATTGAGTTTATTTACCTTGTAGCTTTCGTCTCAGCTTATATAATAGATGACAATCATTTATTTATCTATTAACGAAATATAACCTACTATTAGTGTTGCAATCCACTGTTGAACAATTTCAGAAAAAATGTATGTTTAATGCAACAAAGGTTTTTCCGCCTGAGTTTCTTACAATCCATACTGTAGTGATGTATCTTTCCGCCCGTATTGATAATAATAATATTTATATATAGAATTAAAGTTCAAAAATAAAAAAAAAAGTAAACGACCTCGGTGAGGGTCGAACTCACGATCTTAAGATTAACAGTCTTACGCCTTAGCCAACTTGGCCACGAAGTCATTACTTATGAGACATCACAAGATGGATACCACATACAGTCGCATACTAGCTTCTCATGCCTACCAGTATCTAATTTTGGCTGGTAGTCCACGTTTCAGAACACAAACACCTTCAATGGCACAATCACACATTTTGCAACTGAGTCTTGGCACTTTGCTGTAAGCACCGCCTTCGACGTGCCCATGCCGTACCCATGCATGACAGCTTATGACAGCTTTCATAGTTGCAGTGGTAGGACTGTAGCCAAATGAATATTATGTTTCAATCACTACCCCTCATATGAGGTTTCTTCCTAAATGTAACATTTCAACCAAGTAACTATCCTTTCAGTAGAATTGAGATGTAATCAACCGATCTCTATAATGCTTCATGGTTTGAATAATCTAATCGTGACGTCAATTATAGTCCTTGGCTAAAAGACGGGAAGTTTTGTAACTCGTGTCAGGTACCAGAGGCTTTGCCATAAAAGCGCATCAAAATTAAAGAAAGATGGATATTTTCCAGGTCGATATTTTATCGAATCCCGATAGCATACATTTTCTACGATACTTATTTTTGAAAGCTGACTTTCTCTTAGTTGACAATTCTCTGATTTTGACTTTGCTCGTCATGTATTAGTCACAAACAATCTATCTATGCTACATTATCTTATTTTTTGTTTAGGGACTTTCTTTTCAACCATGAATCCTTTGAATTTATCACAGCAGCCTCGGCCCTAGGCACAATCTTTCTATTAACATTAAATGATTGGACTTGAATATTGATAGGGCCCTTTTTCACGGATACCTTTCTGGCATCCTTGATTTTCTTTAATTTTTCTTCCTTGAGTTTTTGACGTATCAACTTTTCATCATGTTCGTCCAATTTTATATGCTTTCCGACATTAACGTGTACTGGATCATCTTCATTGTCCAATGCATCGAATATGTCTTCCGGTAAGAATTCAGGTAAAGCTTCTGGTTGTTCTTGTACCTTT
Organism: Suhomyces tibetensis; assembly: GCA_030570835.1. Lineage (NCBI taxonomy): Eukaryota > Fungi > Ascomycota > Pichiomycetes > Serinales > Debaryomycetaceae > Suhomyces > Suhomyces tibetensis. The sequence goes on from JAJLWT010000005.1 coordinate 110,745, forward strand.
TGAGAGTCTCTTTCCTTTTTCAATTGTTTTTGTTCTTGGTTTTTCAAAGTTTGTTGTTTTCGTTTCTCCTTTTCTTCTTGTTTTAATTTTTGTTGTAATACAATTGCTTCTTTTTGTTTCTGTATTATTTCTTGTTTGGTGACACTAGTAGATTCTTCTTCAGGTGCATCATCAGATTCATCATCAGAATCATCATCATCTTCTTCTCCTTCAAGTTGTTCTTGTTGTTCTATATCATGAGCATTTTCAAAATCGCCTTCATCATCATCAAACGTCGTCTTCTTTGGTACCTTCAGGGTATTTAAATTACTTCTGGTAACAACCATTCTTCAATGGATCTATAAACTAATCAAATCTCATCTCATCATTTCACTCCAATAAACACTTTTTTTGAACCGCGCACACGACCCATTATCAAGATACTATCAAAGAATTCACACCAAATTGTTTCCATTTCAACCTATTGACGTCATTCTTGATTTGCTTAACAAATCCGTACTTCATCAACATCGCCAACGTACTTTTATTTATCTCGGTCCCGTGAATAATTAATTCCGTCAACTTTAAAAAAGTAGTTTCGGGTTTCTCTTTAATTTCCTTGATTTTGGAAGGTATCGCATTGAAAAGTTCAATCATTCCTATCCCATCAAATCGTCCATAACTTAGATCAATAACTTCAAGTGTGGACTTCTCTAGTCCGAACCCAACAAGATCAAGTCGGAATTGTTTCATCGTTTGGTTATCCAATTCCAAATCGTTAAGATATAAATGGGTTATCCCAGGTACTATCCTTATTATATCTGCCAACGACAATAATCGTATTCGATAATTGCTAGGATAAAACATATCTGTTTTGAACTTAAGATAATTGGAATTTCCTATCAGTAATATCTTTAATTTCTCAGTAGTATTGCAGATCTTTAACAACTTAAGTAAGCCTTTGGTAGATAGCGAACACCCATTCAAATCCAAATGGTTAAGAGAGTTCAATTGCTGCAAATCAGTATCAAATATCTCATTCATACTATATGAAGATGAGACCGATTTTTCTCGAAAAACAAGCTTTTCAAGCAGGAATTTGGGGTTATAATTCTTAAGTAATTGCAAGAACTCTTGTAATGTAAAATGTTCGTTATTCTCAAGTATCAACCGTTTTAACTTGAAAGAATTTAAAAAGAAATCTCCCAATTTTGGTAGTCTATTCAGAAATGAAAATGATGCGATTGTTAATTCGGTCAAATTTGGAAACGTTTTATCCAAGTATAGAGGATATGGGTTGAAAGTGTCTTGATTGACTCTTGAAGATTGTTCACCTTTCAAAAGCTTAGGATGATTTACAAGTACTAATGTTTCAAGCGCATTGATTTGTGGATCATGGGGGTTGTTGACCAATTGTTTGAACTTCTTATCTTGAAGTGGAATGAGGTCATTGTATGATCCACTCATTTCAGGTATAAGAATTATGATTTGTAAGTTTTTCAAATATTTGAATAATTCAAATATCAAGTTTTCATGTCGTAAACTAGAATTAATACCCCATCGAATAGTTTGCAATTTCCCCAAGTTTGATAATCTCCAGTTTCCTTGATATAAGCGATGGAGTAATAGTTGGAAATTGAAATGATGATCGTATATGTCCAATGAGTTGAGCATCAACTGAGGTTCCGACACCACGGTTTTCATGATATTCTTAAGATGTGCATAATTAAGTGTGTATGATAGTTTGAATGATTTTAATGATCTTGAATGGGTTTTTAGAGTTATTTTTTTCAACATCCTAGTACCATGGATGAATTCAGGGAAAGTTATGCCTCTTTTGAATTGTACTCTATTGACATATAACCAAGGAATGTTCGTTAATGTTCTGTACCATAACTTGCTCACCAAGTGACATGATAGAACATTGGTTAGGGAAAGATGCTGAAATATAGTCTCGATGACTTCCATAGGAAGTAGAACAATTAGATCCATATTTTTGGATTGTGACAATCTATGAGACTTCTTCCGCTGTTGTGAAGGTTCTACATCTGCCAAACTTTTCAGTCTCTTCAATGGTAACATCTCATTTAGCTTATTCTGTAAGGTAGGTTGAGATCGTATAACAATTGGATTGGGTGAGGCGCCTCTTATTCGCTTTTCTTGCTTCTCTTCTTTCAATCTTCGATTGAGTATGGAATATTGGGTTCTTAAATTCTTGTACAAGTTTTCAGGCACCTGTATCCCATGAGATTTGACCACCTTATCAATAACATACAACCCGGCTTGGTAGTTCTTATAGGCGTCCACTATTTTACCCATAGACTGGAACAATTTTCCTACTCTCAAGTACCCCTTACAACTGATGGGTTCGATTTCGACAAGTGTCTGGCCATCCCTCAAAGCATCGGTAATAAACCCCAACTTCTCATTAGTGGCCGCTCGTTGGTCCAACATGGAACCCAATTTCGGATGCACCACCGGTCCCAACAATGGAGTACCACTAAGATTATACCTGGAAGACCTAACATGAAGTAATGTAGGTATAGGTAGATCACTCAAACCCGCCACAAGCTCATTATAGATCACCAAAGCTTTGTGAAAATCCCTATTTTTAAAGTAGAGCACCGCTAGTGACAGTTTATCATGTAGTAGAGATTCATCCATGATCACAACATATAGGTAGAGCTGTGACTAAACTATGTTGGTGAAGTTATGGCTCTTTGTTTTCTTAAAAGTGATGATAATCTGTGAATCTCAACAATGGAGATAATGTTTTGACCGACTATTATTGTGATAAAAGTGATATCCTTTGGTAGCAGTCTTGTCCTCTTATGGTACTTCTTTTCCGTCGTTTTCTTTCCTTCTTTTCGTCTGCCTCTATCACTCTTTTCTCTTCTCTCTTGTGATTATGCCTTCTTGATCTACACGCTGTGGCACACGCGTAGGCTGCAAACCTATTATACAGGATCGACAAAGCCAGTCAAACAGCATTGATGTTTCATCCTGATTTGCTTCTCCTTCAATGATGAGATTATTGCAGTTGCTACTCCTTTCGGGGATCATGGGAGCGGTTTCGTTTGGAGGCGGGTTGGCGCCACTCAAGCTTTCGTTGTCGCCTGCCAAGGTCAACGCCATTGCCTTGTTCAGTATGGGTATCTTGGTGGGCACCTCCCTTGTACTTATCATTCCAGAAGGTGTTGATATCTTATATTCGTCGCTCGATCCACACCGAATAACCCACGCTCCAATGTACGTGGGCTTCTCCCTTCTAACAGGATTCGTTGTGATGTATGTCATCGATGGCTTGCCCATCATACTACAATCATTTCAAATCGACTTCAAATTCGATTCACACCACCAGGATGAAAAATTGTCACCATTGGCGATCCTCAAGTCGCTACTCAAATCTTCCCTCACGTTGGGTTTGCTCCTTCATGCCCTTGTTGACGGAATCCCTCTTGGTGCTGCGTTTGCCAGAAAAGATCAAACTTTCGGGGTCATCTTTTTCGTAGTCATCATTATCCATAAAATTCCTACAGCCTTCAGTTTGAGTTCCATCTTGATCAAGGAGAATCTCAATTTCAACATGATCCAGGTCCATTTATTGGTGTTCTCCTTAATGACCCCTGTTTCGGCACTCCTCACCTATACCATTGTATCTTTAACCAAATCCAATAACCAATTTGCCATTGGAATCTTGTTTTTGTTATCAGCAGGAACCTTCTTGTATGTGGTCAACCATGTCATGTCGGAAGTAGCCAGTCAACCTGACTTTTCAGCCGTTCCTTCATCCGCTGAATCAGATCAAACAGTGTCTCCACATCATCAGAAATTGTCAGGTGCTGAATTTTTGATCTCCATCACTGGAATGCTAGTTCCAATCATATTTACTATTATAGGGGAAGAAGCTTAGATTGGTGATACATACCTACTACTGGCCATAACTTGTCTACTAAATACATTGTTGGGGTTGTCATAAATGCCCGGCCATAGCTTATCATATAAGCTAATCGGTACATAGTTCATTCAGCATTGATGGCATTTAGCCATGCAGTCGTTAGATCTAAAGCAATATCTATTTTAATTCTACTCTACTAAAAACTGTCAACTTCTTCATGTTCGTTGTTGTTCGCGTCTTCATCTTTGTCAGACTTCTTAGGCTTGTTGGGAATGGCATCCGATATGGCTGGCGACAGCTTGAGTTCCAAAGGTGGCGAGTCCCAATTTTCCTCGTCTGCTTCATATTCCATGTCATTGGAGCCATTTTCAGGTGTATGCACTTCTTTCTCTTTTATTGGGTCTTCACTTTCGGGAGTATGGGGCTTCCCATCGTCTTCTGGGGCATTATCCCTGGGTCCGTGCAGCGCTGTATCTTGCGTCGGTTCTTGGATGGTGTCATTTCGAGGTGTTTCATCTCCATTCAGTTCAATTTTAGAAGTTTCATCCTTATGTTCAACAACAGTAGCTTCTGTATCCACATCATTGTCGGCCTCAGCATGAGTGCCCTGATTACCCTTACTTTGAAAACGCTCACTTTTAACTCTTCGAAGTACTGCTTTCTTGTCCTTCTCATCTTCGCTTTCAGCAGCATTTTCACTTTCAGTACCCCCTTTAGCGACTTCACTATCAACATCCTTTTCTTCACTCCCAACGCCTCCGACAAAATCCCTTATTCCATCAGAATCAGCCTCTACTTCAACTTTGTTACTTCCCTCTTCATCACCGCTTTTGTCAACCTTAAATGACCAGTCTCCAGCTTCATCATCATTGTCACTGGAATTAAGTAAGTACCTTCCTTCTCTTTGTCTCTTCAGTAATCCTCTTCTCAAATCAGGCGAATGTAAGCTCTTGAAAATGTTTCCAGCATATTTGTTCAAGTTATCGCGTGATTTACTGACATCACTATCTTTCAATCGATTCAATCCAATGTATGAATTCTTAACAGAGTTGGCCACCGAAACCAGCGGTAAATTTGCCTTTTCCCTATCAGATTTCAGCGAGCTTTCGATATTAACGGGATGATCCAAATATGGGTTTTCATGGTAGCTCGAAATCCCATCATGATTGTACTTAACAACTGCTCTGATTGGACTATGAGAATGCTTACTCTCTCTTGGAGAGCTGTAGAAATTCACCGTACTTCTAGCCTTCCGAATGCTTTTACGAGAATTTTTCTTTTGATATTCTAACGAGTTTGCTCTTCTCAAGCTGAATTTAGAATCTTCAGAATCATCAATTAACGTAGCATCATCTCCAGTATCATTATTAACTTGAGACATCGACATCAAAGATGTGGTAGATTTACCTTTCAAAATTCGTTTCTTTTGAAACCCTACAGTCTTAGCAGTAGGACTTTGGATACTAATGGAGTTTCTTTTGGGTTTGGTTTTTTGTGCAAGCAGTTCCGAAGAATCAGTGGAAGTATTGTATCTTCTAAATGGCGGAGGTTTCAATGGCAGATTTTGAAGAACTAGTCCATCATTTAAGAGAGGCGAATTGACTGTGAAGTGCTTGATTTCAGTCCCAGCAGAAGAAGTTGCTTCAGGAGCATCCTTAATTCTATTGTTGGAAGACGAAATCAACTTTCCTCTCAACATTGTGATGGCTCTATCAAGAGCAAATTCAACACCACAATAATTATTAATCACCGTAATTTTGGGCCAGGCTGTCCGTGCACCTCTAGTGATATAATCTAAAAGGAATTCACTAGTAGGATTTTCAAATACTTTAAGGAAATCAAGAACCTTGAAATCTGCGACGATAGTAATGTCACCAGAATAGTTCTGTGAAAGAAGGGAGATTGCCTTGTTTGATAAGTTCTTATGAATATCCATTTCATTAAGGATTTGAAGATAATGAATAACCTCACAGGAGACGAAATCGTAGACATTGTTCATGAAATGCTTGAACCGACTACTAAATTGATTCTCAATTTCTCCACCAATACTCCCTACTGATGCTTTGAGAATTGGTGCAACATGGGGATTAACCTGGACAGCAATAATGTTATCAACATTGAACATTTCCAGTAATCTTGTGATTGGTAAATCATTATCGACGGAACCATCAACATACTTGATCGAAGCATCATTATTCCACTCACGTACTTCGTTTGTTTTAGAAATCTTTTCGTAAATAGAAGTAGATGGGAAGCATCCTGGCAAAGAACAACTGGCACATACTGCAGACCAGATAAGACAGTTTGGAGCAGTCAAATAGTTCAATAAACGGGTTTGTTCATGGACAGATGCGGGAGAAACAGTAATATTAAGAACCTTTCCAGTTCTATTGTAGGCTTCCCTAAACGTTAAATCACCAACAAAGTCAATCATAGTCTGCTTAAGACCATCTATATCAAATAATGTTCCATATTTGAGGAAGTGACTTATACATTTAAGAAAGGTTTTAAAATTTGATGCGGGTGCAGCAGGTTCCTCTTCGGCCTGATGACCAAAGATATTGAAGTTTCTTTCGGTGATATTATTCAAAAGTAAAGCGGTTTCATCATTAGTAAAACTGCACAAGATACTGGCAATAATGGATCCTGCCGAAGAACCACTAATAATCCGAGGTAACAACTCACACTCCAAAAGGGTCACAAGAACACCGATATGGAAGATACCAAAGGTACTACCTCCTGAGAGCACGAGAGCCGTACGCCCTATGTTTTTCCGTGTTTGAATCAACATACCAAGAAGGTAGCGGTCCTCCAAATTCACACCTTCATCATTAATCAAATAATGTAACGAGAGTTCACACTCACTAATATACTCTTCGATAAGTTTCTTAGTTCCCACATGTGAATGACGATACAAATTGATATCACCAATATTACCGATATTCCGGATCCATTTGGTTCTAATTGCATATAATAATAACTTGTAGTCCTTGGCCAAACGGGCCGTTTTCATTTCCATCAAGTTATTGTAGATCAAATCATAATCATAGAAATCGGACTGGGGGTTGGACTTCCAAGAGTTATTGTTCAAGAGTTCATCCAAACGAAGCGATGTATCGTACCACTTCTTATAAGAAGTAGCTGTCTTTTTCTGTTCTAATAAATCTTCTATCAACTTCTTCTTTTCATCTATTGCTGGTAAAAATCGGTTCACTATGGGGATAGATCTTATACTGGGGATCGAAAACCTTCCCTGAACAGGCGGAGGCGGTGGGGGAGATTTCAAAGCCGCATGTTGTATAAATAAAGCCTCTAAGACATCAGCCTGAGCGGTAGCATTCATGATGGTATAGATTTCAACAACAACATCGTAGGCCTGTGATATTTAAGTGGGGTGCAAAATGAATGATGATTCCGAGGAAGTCACGTGCGATAAACATAACAAGGATTTCTTTTGTATGGGGTTTGCGGTTAGGGCCTTTTCGATGACACCGTTTGACTCACCAGTCGTCCACCACACGACCTACCATCTTAATATCAACCTATCGGTCCTGCGATGAGATCATCCTATCCAATTGCCTTGTTCAAGTTGAGGTCTTTCAGAATTATACGGAGGTCCCATACTCTTCCGAATTGCAAGTTAACAGAAGCACGATTTCTGGCCCAACTAGCACATCCTAGAGCGTTCAAATCAGAGTCTGATAGATTTAATCAGTTTGCAAGAATGGTGGAACATAACCAAGATACTTCTGCCACATTCACAATTTCAACATTGGCACATACTACAGATGATGTGCGTCACCCACTTGTCATGTTAACTAGCCAAGATGGCTATAAATACTGTTTTGGAAAAATCCCAGAAGGAACCCAAAGAATATTGAATGAGAATAAGATCAAGATCGGAAGACTCAAATCTGTATTTGTTAGCGGTATTATTACTTCTTGGAGTCAAATTGGAGGACTTCCGGGATTCTTTCTTACGTTGAGTGATTCTACTAAGAAAGGAATCGATGTCTTTGCCAATTCAAGCAAGATTCTCTCATATGTGGTGGCTACCTGGAGAGGGTTTGTATTCCGTAAAGGCGTTCCTTTGAAGATCTTTGATACCCGTGAAGACGAAATCATTGCAGATAATCTTTTGGTAGTAAAACCAATCAAGATCCAAAGGGAGGGACCTAAACTTTCTAACTATGATGAAGCCAGCTCTTCCAAGAAGATGACACAAATGTCCAAATTGGTCTCTTTAATGTTTCCTTTGGATACAAGCACAGTTAACAGTTCAAATCCGGACTCATATAAATCTGATCCAAGTGAAACAGATGCCCACACACATACGAATATCCCTCATCCGGATGAATTGCTACCAGCAGACCGTCAAGACTCTGTGAGTTATCTTGTGAGGTTTTTGCCAGCCAGAGGAAAATTCAATCCTAAGAAGGCGTTGGAGTTGGGTCTCAAGCCTGGTGCGGAATATAGAAAATTGAGTCAGGGTATATCTGTCCAAAATGAAAAAGGTGAAACAATTTTACCAGAACAAGTTTTGGGTGCTGCTCTGCATTTCCCAAAGATGCTAGTCCTTGATATTCCCGATCGTCATTATTTGCACAATACCCTTAACTCCGGGAAATGGTTCGAGAAGAATGGGGATGTCGGAGATGAAGATATCGGATTAGTTTATCATTTTCTCGGACAAGATATCGATTATGAAAGTAGTGAATATCAACGGTTCATAAGTAAGTTCCCCGAGGGCACAAAGCATATTATTAGTCACCCAAAACTTGCGGACAATACACTTGTGTTCCGGACCATTACTGAGAATATATTGGTCTTGAAAAGCATTGCTAATGATCATTTCAATTTGCCAAATATTGCCCAATATCAACCGCTTAAGGGTGATACAAACATACACAAACTCCAACAATTACAAAAAGTAATGCTTGGGACCAAGGGTGTTGCTGTTGATGATAGTGGGGTACCAAATGATACATACTCAAGTATGTATGACAGTCTTGTAACACCACATTTACCAGAAGTTAACAAGCAGGCAATTTTGGAAAACAATCAAATCCCACTTGAAATGAACTCGGCTATAAAGGATCAAGTACATGTCGTTACTCTAGGAACTGGATCTGCCATACCGGCAATGCATAGAAATGTAATCTCCACCTTGGTAAGAGTACCTTTCCAGAACAATGATGGAACCGTCAGTGTCAGATCTATTATGTTGGATGGAGGTGAGAACACATTGGGAACAATGATGAGAAATTTCAACCATAAAGAGAATTCAAGTAGTCAAGTGAGACAGATTTTTGAAGAATTAGCAGTAATCCATTTGAGTCACTTACATGCTGATCATCACTTGGGTCTTGTTTCGGTAATTAATTCGTGGTTTCAATACAATGCCAATAATGATAAGTCTCTTTATTTGGTGATTCCATGGCAATACGACACTTTTATAAAAGAATGGTACAAGTTGGAGTCCGAGTTTGATGATACCGTAAATATCAATCGTATTCAATATCTCAGTTGTGAGGAGTTCATTGCTGATAGAAGCTCTCCTTACCAATCTATGGACATCGCCGAATTCGAGCGTAGATATGATAATAATGAATTGAAGAAAGTTATTCCAAAGAAGCCACTCGAGCCAAAAGACGCTGCGTTGATTGAAAAGTTATTCGCGGAAGTGGGGATCCAATCTATCAGAACAGTACGTGCCTTACATTGTGCATGGGCTTATTCCATCAGTATAGAGCTTAAGTTAAACTCTAATGGAGAGACATTCAAGGTATCATATTCTGGAGATACTAGACCCAACCCCAAGTTTGTTGAAATTGGACGTGAAAGTGACTTATTAATCCATGAATCTTCGTTGGATAATGAGTTGATCGAAGAGGCTTTGGCCAAGAAACATACAACAATGATTGAAGCAATCAATGTTTCTAGATTTATGAATTGTCCCAAAGTAATTTTGACGCATTTCAGTACTAGATATTCGAATCTGAATAACATTTCAACAAAAACTGAAAGATTGGTAGGGTTGAGTCAGGACTTGAATGATTACTTGGTGAAATATGGGTGTAATCCTAACATTTTTGCACTCGAAAGAAGCCCACTAAGTAGAAAACAATTTGAGGAACTTACCATCTGCTTTGCCTATGATACTATGAATGTCAGATACCACAACATGGGTTTCCAAAAGTCATGCGAGGATATTATCACCAAGGTTCTTGCTAGCAGAGATATTGATGAAGCCAAACTTGATAAGGAAAACCAAAGACAACAGGAGAAAAGGGAAGCTCGGAGAGCACAAAGATTAGCCATGAAACCGTCAAAAAGAAGAAAGAGCTAAAAGTGAAGAAAAGAGCTATAAAAGTAAAGGAAAACTGATCACACCTTCGTAGATTGTTTAGTAGTTATAATCGGGAGGATTCAATCTTTAGAAATCATGTAAATACCCTTAATATCAAGATTATAGAAGCAAAAATAAATACAATAATCATCTTTCAGTAAGTAGTTTTGTGGTGTAGAAATAATTTGATTGCAAAAAAAATGGTTCCGTATGCGACAATGTCATTCTGGCCGACACACAAATCTCTCAATTGGAAGTTCACCACGATTATGAACCATCCACTTGTATTCCTTGAAAGTTGGCTTGGAGAAGTCATAATTGGAGCAGTGAGTCAAAGTTCCTATTGTGGGCCAGTGATTAGCAAAGACTGTGTAAAAAATGGCAGAATTGTGATGATAACTCGATTTATAAAATCGGTGAATAATGATTTGATGATTCTGATAACTGATGGTAAAGACGTAGCCTATGCCGTGTTGCCGTTTCGTCCAACCATTGTTCAGTTTGAAAACAAATATCACCAGCGGATTTCATATCGTACTGTCAACTGTTTGATGAATGTGAGGAAGGCAAATCTCCGAATGTATAGCAGTATAAATGTGAAGGAAATGTTTGATATAAGCACTGATTTTGACATAGCAGTGATGGAGATCTTGGAGTTGGAAATCTTTCAAAGAGATCAAGTTCAGTTGGGAATCAATTTCGAGAGCAGCCTACGATTCGTGTATGGATACGCCAAATACCGTGAACAAGTAAAGAAGCAGGAAATAGAAACATTTCAAGAAGGATTGATAGAGGAATAAAAAAGAGTGACGACAGCCGATATTGTTTCATTGAGGCATGTTGGATGAACCTGGAGAAACAAGTCTGTTATCTTGAGGAAGAATAGGCCAAGAAGAATGAAATATTCGTAGAAGACAATATTAGCTAAAAAGGTCATTTTCTATATTAAATATTGTATCTCAGTGATGTATTCCCGATTTCAATTGTATATAAGAAATAAAAATAAAAACCTAAATGAAACCATAATACCTATTTGATGAGTAAAATAAGAATTCAGGTTTGCTTTTTTCTTTTCTCTTCGTGTATTTGTTGCTTGGTCTTATCTTAGTGACATGTCACAATTGATCACACCGCATCTGGTACTTTAAAGTGGTGATATTTCCATATTGGTACCACCAAATATTCATATTCCAATAATGTCGGAACTTCTGTATGTGTTAGCTACTGGAAAGATGGTCTCTAAGGAGACAGAAAGCTCGTTTGGTCTTCTTAAACATCAGACACCTTTAGAACTTCTCGAAATACTAGACGATAAACTCGAGCGGTACGCCGATGATTTACAGCAGTATGAGCAGAATCTTTCCCGGCAACAAAGCTTTTTGGCAGCCAAAACAGCGTTCTTGAATAATTACCTGGCCCAATTGGCTCTCAAAGAAACGGAATTAAACTTGTTGTTGAATACTATGAGAAGGAAAGATGTACAGCTAGAACAGAAGAAATTGGCATGTAGTGATAGAATGTGAGCATGAATTTTACAGCCAAATTTGCAACCAAATAACGCTATTAAAGTTACATGGGGAACACTATGAACAACCAGCATTCAATATTATCATGGGCATCTTGTGGGAATTCTGTTTTACCTCATTAAATTTTGATTTGGCTAAGCTACTAGATTATATCGCAAATCCATATAAGGGCCATTCTCTGATACCTGCGAGACAAGAGCCCTCCCAAAAATCGCCCAGTCGTTGGGTTGGAGTAATCATATTCACAGACTAACTCAAGCCGGCGACTATCATAGAACCGGCTGTTTCATTGCGGTATTATTTACCATCGCTATTTTCGTTTAGGATGACACTGGTTATTTTGAGTTATTGTCGCATACTTGATAACATTGATCCGTTCAATACAATCTTCCCAAAAACCTCTAATTGCTGTCTGTCAAATATAAAATACACGAAGATCTCAGATCATGTAATGATTGTCCATTCTTATTCTACTTTTTACTTTTCTCTCTTTTCCTTCATTATTCTTCCTCTTCTTCTTCTTCTTCATCTTCTTTATTCTATCTCCTAATTATATATACAAGAATCACATCAGGCTTCTCTTCTGTCCTTCACCTTCATTTTATTCACATGCTTATGCTTTCTGGTCTTAGCAAACTTCTTGATACCCCACATCGATTGGGATACCTTATTAGACTTGGACTTACCTCTACCACCACCATGAGGGTGGTCGAATGCATTCATGGCAACCCCTCTGACCATAGGTCTCCTACCTCTATGACGACTTCTACCAGCCTTACCCCAAGAAATCGATTTGTATTCCTTGTTCGACACCACTCCCAATGTGGCATGACATTCCAAATTGACATAACGTTGTTCTCCGGAACTCAACTTGATCACAGCCTTCTTCTTTTCAGGATGCTTGGAAAGCAATCTTCCAAACGTTCCAGCAGACTTGACCAATTGTCCTCTACCTCCGGCGTGTAATCCAATATTATGAATAATAGATCCTACGGGTATCATTTGCAATGGTAAACAGTTTCCTCTCTGCATGATTCTTGAAGTCAAAAGAGCATCATCGATTTCTCCATTGTTTGTTTCTTTCATTTCTTGGATAAAATCCTTTGGAAGACCGGATCTAAATGATTCCACCACATCTCCAGCTCTTAAACCAGATGCTGCCAAAATGTATGAAACGTCTCCAGTTTCCTCATGTTTGATCAAAGCAATGTGGCCAGATCTGTTTGGATCATATTCAATTCTCAATACGGTTTGTTTTCCTGGTGCTAATCTGTGACTGTCGACCAATCTGGCTCTTTGTTTATGACCACCACCTCTACCACGGATGGTGATTCTACCACTGTGGTTTCTACCGGCGGTCTTTCTCTTAGCAACGGTTAATTGCTTGACAGGCCCCCCCTTATGAAGGTGGTCGTGCACAGGGCGCTTGAAGTGGGTGGAACCAGGTTGTAAATGTCCATTTGCGTAACTTTTGATCTTGACGTTGGTTAATGCCAATTTTCTTTGTCTTCTAAAGAGTTCGTCCTTGGCTTCCAAATCGGTGAGTTCGTTTTTGACAGTGGATTGAAACCGAACTAATCGGGTCTGTATGGCCCGGAAATTAAACCTTCTCCAGGTATTAAACATGTCTAATCTGTGAAATATCGTTCTGTACAAACTATTGATAATTTTCAATTGTACATACAGTGAGTGAGTGGGTAGGCATTTGGAAAAATTTCTAGAGTGAGACTGATGTTTACACGTGCACTAGGTATTTCCATTCCCTAACATTTGCCAGCCAATAATATCACCATATTCCCTCCACCGCGAACCGGAAAGAAAATTCAAAATTGTAAATCAAAAGCTGTTCTCACTCCAACCTTGTTGATACAACAGTCATACTACTATCTAAAATGATGACTTCCCGTGTCTTTACTCGCTCGTTGGCTACTGCCACCAAGTCCTTCAAGCCACCAATCCAATTGTTTGGTGTTGATGGTACTTATGCCAGTGCATTGTATTCTGCTTCTGCCCAAGAATCTTCCGTTGAACAATCTTACCAAGCATTATCCAAGGTTAATAACTTGATCAAGACCGACGCCAAAGTCGGTCAAACCTTGCTCAGTCCAGCCTTGACCAAGGATGACAGAACCGCCACCGTCAAGATCATCTCCGAATCTTTAAAATTAGACAAAACCACCACCAACTTCTTATCCGTTTTGGCTGAAAACAACAGATTGGCCAACTTCGGTTCCATCTACACCAAGTTCGGTTTGTTGAACGATGCCCACAATGGTATTGTTGAAGCTACCGTCACCTCCTCCAAGCCATTGGACTCCAAGATTTTGAAGAGATTACAAGCCTCCATTGGTAAGTCCACCTTCGTTGGTGAAGGTAAGACCTTGAAGTTGAGCAACGATGTTAACCCTGAAATCTTGGGTGGTTTGGTTGTTGAAGTCGGTGACAGAACCGTTGATTTGTCCATTTCTTCCAAGGTTGCCAAATTGAACCAAACTTTGACTGAAGCTTTGTAAGCGGACTGTTAAACACATCAACATATCTAAAATATTGGGTGGTTACGTAAGTGGCTACTCGAAATCAATACATCACGATCAGTAGAGAAAGAACATGTAGAGTAGAATAGTAGAAATCGGTACTATAGTGGGAATTGAAATAGATTCTTCCTCCAAGTACAAATGAGGCTTTATGAGTTTAGATCTATTTTCATAGTAACAATTCTATCAAAAAGCCAATTGGACCAACTTGTCTGTCTACATGAACTGTAAACTTGTATCTCTTCAACCTGACCATTTCCCTTTGTCCACTTCGCCACTTCTTCTTCGTCCCCCACACCATCCTTTGGGTACAGCTAACAAATAATCCGCGACTTCATAATTAGCGCTTACAATATCTGCTGATACATTTTATACAGACGACCATAACCTCGACACTATGGGAATCCTCAACACTGTCACTAAGGTGGTGACGTTTCTCACCGTGGCACTCAATTTCTTCGTCTATTTCTATCCCAATCTATTGAATTCTGCCGACCAGTGTAATTGGTACAAATTCGATGATACCCGTCTACAAAGCAAACACGAAATCATTAACCAATTGCCCGAATCACTCAGTGATTTGATCTTGTTGAATTTTCCTTCGCTAGCAGACCATGAGTCCAAGAATTCAGAAAATCATCTCCATATGTTGACGTTTGGAGATCCCCAAATCAATGGTAATTGGCCACTGACCAGCTATTTGAAACGTTTGGACAATTACGGCAATGATTACTATTTGGGTCATATTTACGCCACTATGAACAACAGATTAAGACCAAGTCACGTAGCTGTCATGGGAGATTTGTTTTCGTCACAATGGATCTTGGATTCGGAATTCTATAACAGAACCAATCGGTTTGTGGAAAGATTATTTCAAAGGCCATTGGAATATAAACAGAATGTGATTGACACTTTCGAAAAACACGAGGACTACGATTGGATGGGATGGCTCGACCAAGAAAATGAAATGAACCCCAATCATAGGTTCCAATCAAGAGTGTACAACGATGTCTATGATTGGTTCTTTCCTGAAAAAACTACACCTAACTATGATACTCCGTTATTTATCAACTTAACTGGAAACCACGATATTGGATATAGTGGAGATGCCACTTGGCAACATATGGCTCGTTTCCATCATTTATTTGGTCAAAATAACTATGTGATCAATTACAACAAGGGTACTGATAAAGAATGGAGATTAGTAGTTTTGGATTCTCTTAGTTTGGAAGGCCCTGCATTACAAGAAGAATTCGTGACGTATACATGGTCATTCTTAGAGAATTTGGAATCCAAAGAGAACCCCAATTTCACAGGTGCCACCGTCTTGTTGACCCACATTCCATTATACAAAAAGGAAGGATTATGTGCAGATGGCCCCGAACATAAATATTATGTTGATTATGAAAAGGAACCTTATAAGAACGGCAAGCTCAGATCGCAAAACCATTTATCTTACGAAACATCCCAAAAGGTGTTGAATATTGTCTTTCCAAATGCCGATCAAAATGGTATTATCTTAACTGGACATGATCATGTTGGATGTGATGATTGGTACAATGTTATTGATGGAGAATGGGTTGCCGGAAAAGACAAGAAGAGTACCGAGAGAGAGTCTGTTCGTGAGATTGTGGTTCGTGCCATGATGGGAGATTTTGATGGACAAACAGGGATTGTAAGTGGATATTTCAACGAACAATCCAAATGGGTATTTAAATTTAGTTACTGTTCCTTTGTGGTTCAACATTGGTGGTGGGCCAGTAAGATTGGAATCTTTGCTACTATCTTATTACAATCGATAAACTGGTTATTCTGAAAACAAAACGTGTTTACTACATAATTAAATAGTCCAAAACAAAATTTATTGCATGATGAAAATAGAAAATCAAGGAAGAGTATAATAGGTAGTCATTGAGACTAGAAGACCAGTCTAGTTCATTGAGCTATTAAATCTTCTATTCAACAAATTCCACGTAATTCAATCTTAATTTGCTTCTGGTTCATCTTCCTTTGGCTCATCCTTTGGCTCTTCTTTTGGCTCTTCTGTTGCTTCCTCTTTTGGTTCTTCTTCTTTCTTTTCTGAACCATTGTGCTCCTTAATAAAATTTTCAATATCCTCCTTGGCACCAGTAATACTAGCTTCTGGGCTGATCTGGATCTTCTTGACAGCCAAAACACCATCAACAAAGATCCAGTGTGATCTCTTAATTCCAGTAGGAGACTTTTTGGCACCCAATACCCCGATCAAATCACGGGTAGGATCAGACAATAATGGGTACTCCAACTTTTGCTTGGTGACAAACGACTTTTGGGACTTTGGAAGATCGGCAGAAAGTCCAAATACGGTGGTATTGGAACTTTTCAAAAACTGGTAATTGGTCTGGAAGCCACAAACTTGTCTGGTACATCCAGGAGTCGAGGCCTTAGGGTAGGCGAAAATCACGACATACTTAGTCTTTTTGGCCGCTTCAGAAAGTGATACTTTGTTCTCGTCTTCGTCAAGTAAGGTGATATCTGGGATTTTATCTCCGACTTCAATCTCTGCAGTTTCTGGTTCATCCTTTGCCACTTGTGGTTCTTCCTTGGTGGTCTCCGAAGTGGCTTTGGAAGCTTTAGGCTCACTCTTGGAGGCGGCTGGCTTTGTAGTTTTAGCCTTCTTTTGAACAGGCTCAGCCTCTGGTCTGGCTGCCACTCTTGAAGATCGACGTAACCCTGGCATTGGATATTTAAAAAAAACAAGAGTCTGGAAATTGTCCGTTGCAAGATATTACATTATTGCTATATTAGAAATTGTAGGCATTGGCCTGGCTTGGCTTGTCACGTGTCTAAGAACAGTGGCTTGTGACGACTTATATGACAAATAGGAGGGGTATGCTGGTGAGGGATTATACCAGGGGAAACAATAGTGGCAAGGAGAAAGGATGAAACGAGGAGGAAAAGGGAAGAAAAAGGAGTTGACCAATAGAATTGAAGACAAGAAGCAATGGAAGAGGAGAAAAAGGAGAAGGCCTTAAGTCCTAAATCGCAAAACGAATGGAGCGAAGAAACGTCCATAAGAAAGTACTAAGTATGTTACTGGTTCGTTTTCCCTTCTGTAGCCTCTACTGCTAGGTCAGTATGAACTATTATTAACACCCTTGTTATTATGTATCTACCGTGGTATGCCCTACGACCGTTTATTTCCTATAACCATGGTTCTGTTCTGTTCTGTTTACGTAATTATTCCAATTTTATTCAGATTCCTGTTTCTTCCCCTTTTCAATTTAGTCCTATTTGTTTCCT
Source organism: Suhomyces tibetensis (assembly GCA_030570835.1). Taxonomy (NCBI): domain Eukaryota; kingdom Fungi; phylum Ascomycota; class Pichiomycetes; order Serinales; family Debaryomycetaceae; genus Suhomyces; species Suhomyces tibetensis. The sequence continues at coordinate 128,313 of JAJLWT010000005.1, forward strand.
TTTGTTCAGTTTCCATGCATTGTTTCCACCTCGTTCAACTGTTTTTATTGATTATATTTAATTCTCATGTTGCAATTGTTGCGAAAATTTTGTAACTTTTCATTAAATTGTTTTGTGTAACTTTGACCCAAAAACATATTTCTCAATAAAACAAGACCGAGGAGGTCCTATGTCAACATGACAAGACTAACAAGGGCTCATCCCTACGTACGAAACTGTTTTAAGTTTAGTTCATATGCTTATGATTATCTCACGATTATCCAACGTCAATTCTGGCATATTGGGAGCCTTTTTTTCTGTGGTCACATGATCCGCATCACGCGACACAATCCATATACTTACCGCCCAAATCATCTTCAAATCTCCATCAACACACCACAACAAGATGTCCGGGGATAAATCTCCACTGGCCGATACGCCCCTCAAAATTACCAACGACGAGCCGTCCGACACCGATCAATTTGTCGTACTGGATATCGTCACTGGATGCAAGGTGTATGTGTCCAAGGATGGAGAGTATAGAATCGCCGAAATCTTGCAAGAACATACCAAGAAGGGAAGACAGGTCTACTATGTACACTACCAGGAATTCAACAAAAGATTGGATGAATGGATTAATACCGATAGAATCGACTATAAGCGGCCTTTGATTCTCCCGGAAGCCAAGACCGAGAAGAAGGAAGAAAAGAAAGATGGTAAACTGAAGAAGAAATCTAAGCTGACCAAAAACTCAAAACAAACTCAACAACCAAAGTCCACAGAAGCAACTCCGCTATCGGAAGACCGTGGGGACACCCCTGGGGAGGATGATGAAATGGATTTGGATAATTTGAACGTTCAAGGTTTGAAAAGACCAGGTGAAGAGGTCAATAGAGAAGAAGAAATCAAGAAGTTGCGGACTAGTGGTTCGATGACCCAGAACCACTCAGAAGTGGCCAGAGTCCGGAACTTGTCGAGCGTGATATTGGGAGAGCATATAATTGAACCATGGTACTTCTCTCCGTATCCCATAGAATTAACAGAAGAAGACATCATATACATCTGTGATTTCACTTTACAATATTATGGATCACGGAAACAGTTTGAGAGGTTCCGCTCCAAATGTTCAATGAAACATCCTCCAGGAAATGAGATTTATCGTGATTCCAAGGTGAGTTTCTGGGAGATAGACGGAAGAAAACAAAGAACTTGGTGTCGTAACTTGTGTTTACTTTCCAAGCTATTCTTGGATCATAAAACATTGTATTATGACGTGGATCCATTTTTGTTCTATATAATGACTATTCGATCCGAGCAGGGTCATCACGTTGTGGGGTATTTTTCCAAGGAAAAGGAAAGTGCCGATGGCTACAATGTTGCATGTATTCTTACACTTCCTTGCTATCAAAAGAAAGGATATGGGAAATTGTTGATTCAATTCTCCTACATGTTATCTCATGTGGAAAACAAAGTGGGATCACCCGAAAAACCTTTATCTGATTTGGGATTGTTATCTTATAGAGCTTATTGGACAGATACATTGGTGAAGCTTTTGGTGGAACGTAATAGTCCACAATTGTATCGAAAGAACAATCTACATGCCATAGAAGATGAAGAAGAGGGTTCTGCTACTCCGAAAGGGAATGCCAATTCAAGTGAAATCACCATTGAAGAAATCTCGGCTATCACTTGCATGACCACCACTGATATACTTCATACCTTGACAACATTACAGATCTTACGGTACTACAAAGGACAACATATTGTCGTGGTAACGGATCAGATTATGCTGATGTATGATAAGTTAGTGAAGAAAATCAAGGAGAAGAAGAAACATGAACTTGAACCATCAAGATTAAGTTGGACTCCTCCGTTGTTCACGGCTAACCAGTTAAGGTTTGGATGGTGATGAGTGTTTAATGAATAATGATGAATGTATTATACCAAGAAATAAATTGTAGGATAATGTACGTAGACGTGGTACGATTTTAAGAAAGAAAAGTAGTTATATAGAATTAACATTAAGTGAGAAATATTTATTATTATGGGTGCTTAAATATCTGGTGATGGTTATCTCAACATCCTCTTTTATCTTTCGGTATACTTTAGTTGTTTTATTCATCCTTTCCCCAAATCTTTATACTCTTGTCACCTTCACAACTTAAAAGTCTTAAGCCCGACATATCGAAAGCACTAGCATAAATGGCCGACTCCGTAGCTCCTTTCACGGGAGTAGTTGAATCGCTCTGGATCAAGTTTCCGCTTTCGTAGTCAAAGAAATCCATTCTTCCATCATCATACCCTGCAAATAGCGTATTATCAACATGGTTAATGGCCAAACTGTTGATGATCTTACTGGTATTGTTTTCATTATTGGTGAACTCATTCAAAAGCTCACCTCCAGGAAGTAGCCACTGCTTGACGTTACCGTTGGAGTCTCCCGAACACATTGTCATTTCTTGTGGATGTATCGCCAACAGTCGTATACTTTTGGTGTGATGTGTGATGGACAATGCTGTGGTTTGTTTTCTTATGTCCCAAAGACGAATTGTAGAGTCCATCGAACTAGAGATGATCTGTGGATCACCTACTTGACTGGCAATTGAGCTGATATCACTTCTGTGCCCTGTCAATACCATAACCTCCGTACGAGACCGTATATCCCATGCTCTGATAACACTATCCCGACCTCCAGTGAAAAGAAGATCCAATTCAGGATGCAATGCCATGGCATATATCCCTCCTACATGACCGTGATAGTTCCGAATTTGGCACCCCGATTCAGAATTTGTCTTTTCAAGATCCCAACACCGCACGGTTTTATCTTCTGACCCGGAGAAGAGATATGGATACCGTGAAGAGACGGCCAAAGCCCGTACCCCCATTATATGACCAGTCAACGTGGCTTTGAGCTGCAGAGTGGCCAAGTCCCAGATCTTGATGGTAGAGTCGGAAGATCCCGATACAAACCATTTGTTGGTGACCGGATCTACCGCCACAGATCGTACCCAGCCCTGATGGGCACCTGCTATTACTCGAAGAGGTTTCCATGAAGGACTATACAGAGTTGAATCTTGAGCAGTTCTTGGCACTCCCAATTGAGTCGAGCCTTCACCTCGATGGTTTTCCACAATCTCTCCTTCTTGGAATTCTCCTAATCCCTTTTGTACATCGAGCTCATCTTCCAAATCATCAACTCCTTCCATTGGCTCATCTTCGTCGTTTTCTCGTACATTCTGAAACATATAATCGAGCTTTATCGTCTTGTATACCGCTCCACTGAGCTCGTCTTCAGGCGGCACTAGTGGCTCATTCTGCATTATAACACCGTTCTTTATTCTGGTTACCTTTTGGTGCAATGCATCCGCTACTGTTTTTTGCGACAGAGTCGTGTGTTCACAAATAGTTTATATACTACAATGCTTTCCCAGGACCTATACCAATTGATAGTTAGTTCAAAGGCTAAGTTCAATGTTATACAGATCTCGCCTCAAGAGACGCCCGTTGAGACTCATCTAGAAAATGACACGCTTGAAATCGGAGTTTCCAAGAAGTTCTATTTGGGGTTGTTCAAAGAATGCCATACCAGGTGGCATACGTATAATGGGGCCGTTTTGACGGCATTGGACCTGAGTGGTCTCTGGGACGTGTATTACACAACATTGGGGTATCTTATTACCACCAATGAAAACCATACGATCATAAATCTTCATCAGGATGTGGTGTTGGAATTGGCTAGAGGCGAAGGTGCTACGGTGCTTGAGAATGAGTTCCAGATCATATCGACGTACTTGATGAGTCGGTTGAAGAGAATCAATAAGAGCTCATCACTTTGGCTTTGGATGAAAAAGCTTTGTATTATGCTAATTTTCGACAAACTAGTCAAGGGAGAAAATCCGAGAGAACGATTAGAGATGGTGATAGGGCGTAGTTTCAAGAGCTGTGAGTTCCATTTTGCCAATTACTATTGTGCTGGGTTCTTGCGATGGCTAGTGAGTGTCAGCCGATACTTTGTGCTGGTTGGTGTTGGTTATGCTCTGGATATTTTGGCCAAGTTGCAGCTGAAGCTTATCGGGTTGTGTAGACTGAATCTTGCCGATGTCTCGTTATGGAACTTGTTGAGTGTTGTTTTGAAAGGTCAAGTTGAAGAGTCTTGGATTCAAGAGTATGATAGATTAGCCAAGGGATTACCAGGGACCCAAATATTGGAAAGAAGGAATATAAACTCCGAGCAAAGGATTAACAAAGAAGTGGTTTTTGATCAGATAGAATGGCTATTGGCAGTGCGTTGCGAAATAATAACTCCGTTTGTTTGCATGGTGGGATTGGTAGAGGACAAGAAGAGAGCAGAAGCATTGCTTGAAGGGGCCATGAAGGAGGTTCAAGCCAGAAGTGAAAGAGAAAGAAAGTTTGTGATCATGCTAAGAAATGTGAGGGAGAAAATGAATGTTGAAGAAGATGGCGAGGAGGAAGATGTTAAAAGAAGGAAGTAAAGGAAGAAGGTAAAGGAAGTACGTAAAAGAAGAACGTAAGGAAGAAAGTAAAAGAAGAACGTAAGGAAGAAAGTAAAAAAGTGAAGTAAAAGAAGAAAGTAAAAGAAGGGAACATGAACAACGAGGAGGAAAGATAGATTAGGGACAGAAGAAAAATTTATATGACATTTAGATGGAAATTTGTTAGTCTTAACATTTAAGAAATATGTGAATACTCATATCATCGCAAATTAGAGCAGACGTTTAGGGCTTCTGTTACAACTATAGTTAGGAACGTAGTAGAAGTCCTGTCAACATTGAATACTTTCATTGTGAGATATATAAATTACTGAGAAGTCTCGTTAATTTTTGGGGCCTTGCATATGGAATTGCAATGTCCTTTCTTATAATTTCCTCTAAATGTCGCCGCCTCACTCCCTAAATTTTACCGCCATTCTCACTAGATTTCCCGCCACACATAGCTAATTCTTTCTCACACCTACCAGATCTCTTTTCCAATATGATCTTTTGACATAATTACTAACCACTAAGCAACATCCTATACCATTTACAACACCACCCAATGCTTAAAATACGCCAATTACAAAAGAAAAAACAACAAGAGGCCACCGAATCAACGGCCTCCAGTACTTCCAAAGTCAGTGCTGCTCAAATCAGACTCCAGAAAGATATTACCGAGTTAGACTTGCCCCAAAGTATCAAAGTAAATTTCCCTGATCCAAACGATTTTTTCAATTTCAATCTTCTGATACTGCCCCAACAAGGATACTACCTTAAGGGCAAATTCAATTTCAAGGTGGAAATCAACTCCAATTTTCCAATGGAACCCCCCAAAATCAAATGTCTCCAAAAGATCTATCACCCTAATATCGATTTGGATGGCAATATTTGTCTTAATATTCTCCGTGAAGATTGGTCCCCGGTACTAAACTTGAACTCAGTCTTGATAGGATTGAACTTCTTGTTCTTAGAACCAAACCCAAATGACCCATTGAATAAAGAGGCTGCCAACGTTTTGGTGAAGGACAAGCATCGGTTCAAAAGTAATGTCTACAACTCTATGAGAGGAGGATATCTAGTGGACGTTTATTACGATAATGTCATAGCATGATTGCATTCATTAAGTTACCATTAATATAAATACACAAGAACAACTGATGAAAAGATTACACATTGAAGAGCGTTGCATGAACATTGAATGCCCTGTAACAATCCACTCCAGTTAGAATATTTCCTATTGTTTCTTCGAGGCACCCACTCTATTATTAAATACCAGCTTGGCTTCATTAGCTCCATGGTCTTCTCCGTATCCTGTTCTTCTTCTCTTCACCCCTCCCATCTCCTAACTCCATAGCTTGATGGAGTTGTCTGCCCCTCCACTAATAAATAAACATCTCATTTTAGATTCGATGCGTTTCAATTCCTGCTCATGGATCTCCTCAGCAGTCTTATCGTCTTGCTTTCCTTCTATTTTTTCCACATTAAATCTAGCAAACTCAAGATCATTCACAAACCCGTCGTGCCCACTTAACGTCCTGATACAACGCACTTTTCCTCCTACGTTAAGTCCGGCAAGATCCCAGATCTTGATTGTCTTATCATCTCCTCCACTGAATATAAATCTTCCATTCGGATGTATGACTAGTCCCTTGACCCATGATTGGTGTCCTATCAAATCTGCTATCAACCATGCTTGTGAATTGTTGGCCTTAGCAGGTAATGGGTGTCGATGTGGAACCAAGACCGGAGGAGGTAATAACCACAACTTGATGGTATTATCTCTACTGGCGGAAACACAATACTTGTATCCTAACGTTGTGGTGTACACAGGATCACTGATTAGATCCTGTGAGATGCTGGGGAATAACGTGAGGTTCTCAAGGAGATATTTATCTATGATGAAATTGGAGGTTAAAGGCAAGAACTTGACATCTTCAACTACATGATTGTGGCCAATAAGAAGTGCCAACCCTGTACCCGATTCGGCGTGTGAAAGTCTAGCCGATTGATCGTTAGAACAAGTCACTATAAAATCTCCCAAATCGTTCGATAACTTGACGGCATCCATCAGTAGCTTGGAATTAATGCCTATGACGTCCAAATTCCGCACCCATTCACTATGACCTATGAAACTCTTGAGACAGAATCCGTTCAGAAGATCCCAGATCTTGACTGCTTTGTCACGAGAAACAGAATACAAGATGTTTGGCTTGTTCTGGGAAAAAGCTATGGATGAAACGGTGTGTTCGTGACCAGTCAATGTTCTGATATGTCTATAGTCCGAGCCGTTCCATATTTTGATGGTAAGGTCAGACGAGCACGACGCAAGAATGTAGTGGTAATTTTTGGGGAGATCGCTGCCGGTGAGATTGACAGGCACGTTGGACCATCTGATTTTATTGATACCTCTAGTATGGGCCTTGATGATCTTATCGGGTATGGCGGTTTCATCATTGACTAGACTCCATACGATGATGGACCCTTCCGAACACCCTGCAAGTATCACAGGCAATGTGGGATGTATGCAATTTGTTTGTACGAGCTGGTTTGCTTGAGTTTCGAACGATTTGGTGGCACTGAAAGGCAACCAGTTGATCTTATCTTTACTAATGGAGACGCTGAGCGGTTGATTAGACCCAGCTCCCGTGGGCGACTGCGAATCGATCACGGTACGCAAATTGCTCACTTCGTTCTCCAAATCTATGATCTTTCTCTGCAACCTCAACACCGTAGACCACTTCTTCTCCAAGTAGTTGGGCACCACATTTTCATCTTTGGCGTTGATGGGAATACGAAGCACCTCGGAGAGTTTTGGTAACACGCCCAGATGTGCCTCATTCTCCGATAGTATCGGCTCAAGGTACTGTAGAATGGCCTTGTTGAGCTCCAACAGTTGCCGTTCGGTAAGTATCTGAGACTTGAACATGGTATGGTGGAGGGTTAAAATTGACGTGTTGATGTTTATGTTCGCTAATGTGTGTGGTCGTGGAATGTGAAAAGCCGCCAGAGAATAACGCAAATGATTAAGAGAGCGGTACAGAAAATGATCATTATCTTTGCAGACCATAATAATAGGGTCATGATGTCAGCGCCAAACATCCAAGAAATCACTATTCGATTTTATGTAGAGTATGGTTCTAGTTGAAAGAAATAGAATTCTGTTTTCTAGGCAGATTATGTTTCTTCAACACTATCTGTAAATTATGAAACAACAAAGTGCTTTATTTCAAGACAAATACAGGTTTATTTCTTGTATCCATCTCAGAGAGAAGTTTCGTACTGCTACAGATAAAGTTATAGATTGGAGCATTTTCATAAAATGACATCGGTTGTGTAATAATACCTACCAATTGCTTCAAACAATGTTGTGGAGTAGAAATAGTATGTATCATAATATTGCGAACAAGAAATATTATGAGTTAGAAATGTTTCAAATTCACGGTAGTACTAGTGACATTTATGATCCTTATATATTAATGCAATGTGTGTAAATATGGTCAAAACATATTATTGAATTGTTTGAACTTTTCGTCTTTCCATCTCTTGGCAATCAACAGTAGAGCTATCGCTAGCTGTCCAACTAAAAAAAAAGATACGCTGGAATAGTCAGAGTTGGTAAGGATAAGAAGATGGAAAGAAAAGAGATGTATACTTGAGTTGGTTTTATGGAGACGGGTAGCTATTTATACGAGCTTCCAAAAGGTTTGGATCATTACTTCGTAGTTTTTAAGGCGGCGAATCGGGCTTTTAATGCGTCGAAATCGTTACTCTCTTTAGGTGGTGCTGCCGCCGGTACTTTCCCTGCTGTCCCTGCCGGTGCTGGTGTTACCTCTGAAAGCACTCCAATAGGGGCTTCTTTCTCGGCTCTTTCCTTAGTACCAGCTTCATCATCATCATCATCATCATCGTTGTCGTCATTATCGTCGTGATTGTCAATTTTCTCTTCTACAAGCCCCGAGTATGGCGCTTCATAGGCTCGTGCTATTTCACTCAAGTAAAGGTCAACCAACATCTCATTGGGCGGCTCTACTTCACATCGGGATACGATTCTTGGGGGCACCACACCGTCGGTGTTAGCAGAGGCGGTCTTGCCGAATTCGGGACCATACTTGAATACCAAAATGTCCCGTACTGATGTCAATTCCTTGAGCTCGGTATGGGCTGCAGAAAAGATAATGGATTGTACTGCTTCAGCCACACTCTTTTCACAGGTAGTCCGGGCCGGGTCGGTGATCATGGAAATTCTCGCCAATAGAAGTTCGCAGTACAACTCAAGATACTCCAAAAGCTCCACATAAATATCGTCTCGGATTATATTCTCCACCCGGATCTTAGCACTCGACTCTTTGCCCAGCTTGAGTAGCTCGGCCAATTGCCGTCTTTGCTGCTTGGCAAGCGCCGTCTTTTTGTCCTGGATGAACTTCAGCTTGCTGATTGCCATCTTGAGCGCCGTCTTGAGCCGAGTGGGGTTGAGGGGATGGTTATTGCTCATGGTTGATATGTAGATGTACTCTCATTCTTATCAGTAAGGTATGGATATCAACTAAATCAAAAGTCGTGCGCGAGGTAAGTATATAAATTATGGACCAGCCGTTGTTATGAGGAGGGCAAAAACCTTGGAAAATTTGGGAGAGTAAGAGCAACACTCCGGGAAAAGTGACAATGGGTGTGCTAGGCCAAGTAGGTAATATCCAAACTTTTAATTTCGATAAATTTTTGTTCTTTTTGTTTTTGTTATGTCCATTCTTTGTGACTCTTTTACAATACCCTCTCTCTGTCTCTTTCTTTGTCATTGTAACATTCTTCTACATATTTGTAATCTTGTTTGTCAGTTCTAACCACAATTTACCAAATTACCGAATACTAACCGTTACTTCTTATCTACTTCGATTCACAGTACCGTTTGCGTTTATTGTATACTTACTATTAATCGTCTTTGGCCTTATCTTTCTCCTCTTCGTACACTATAGTGTGTTCATGTCCTGGAGATCCCTTTACGAAAATATCGTCTTCATCTTCATCAAAGTTGGCTCCAACATTGTCTGCACTTCTGGCCACTCTCTTAAGCGTACAACATTGGATATCTCGTATCCATTCATCCTCAAATATTTCTTCGAGCGTGGCTCTATTCTTCCAATCTATCTGAAGCATTTTATGTATTATAGGTCTTGCGGTGTGGGGTAACAATCTCATTAATCTGTAAGGCCCATGTATTTGCTTGTGGCTCGATTTCTTCTTCGGGGAATCACTTTCCAGACCATGCTCTGTTACATGTGATGTTGGGGCTGGAGATCCTCCTGATACTTGCAATTCATTTTTCTTTGCCTCATTGAATTTAGCCTTCATCTCATTCTTCTTAGCTTCATACTCTTCAAGTTTATTATCTATATCTTTCAATTGACTCAAGATATCATCCACTTGTTCTTCTGAGAGGATTTCTGCACCTTCAACAGCCTTTTTAGATTTGGATGATTCCTCCTTCTCGTCCATTTCATCTTCTCCAGACTCTTTAGTTTCTTCTGCTATTATCTTCTTCTTCTTATTCAGACGTACTATCATGTTTTTAAGCTTTCTTTGTTGGAGGAGAAGCTTGTGGCATTCATTACTGAGATAATAATCGTGCCAATTGTCATCAGGAATGGAAAAGAGTTTGAAACTGTTGTCCTTTTCAGGATTAGGAATTTTCCATGGGAATCGCTTCAAAGTCATACAACAATATATGATGGCAATGGACCATAAATCAACTGGTTGAGGATTGTATGAATTAGAACTTCTCAAGACTTCCGGAGCCAAATATGGATCTGATCCCACTATTCCATGACAGTGATGAATACTGTCCTTCGAATTTCCGTATTGGTCATAGGGGTATTTGAAAATGACAGCACTACCAAAATCAATGATTTTAAGAATCCCATCTGTTGTTATCACACAGTTATCCAATTTCAAGTCACGGTGAGCCAACCCCAAGCCATGCAAATATGCCACTCCTTCCAAGATTTGTTTCAAACAACAATTGATTTCTTGTCGAGACATTTCTCCACTCATTACCACGGCAAAGAAATCGATTGGTGCGTATTCCATGATTTCAAAGTATCGGTTATTTTCGAGAATGATGTCGATGGTCTTGATGATGTTCGGGTGTTTTAACGTGGATCCAATACAGTATTCTGCAGTACATTTCCGGGTATAGTCTTTTAAAGATTCGGTACTTCTCCGAGGTCTAAATTCCTTGACAGCAAAAGTTTTGGAGTCGGACGGACGTATGATGAGTCGTACCGATCCCCCAGCACCGCTTCCGAGTTCCTTACCGATCTTCCCGTATTTTTTGACCAACGGCGAGTTATCGTCGGTGAATGGATCTATGTTCAGAGAATGATGGCTATTAGTTGCGTTGTGGAGAAATTGGGACGAGGTATGGTTGATCAAGGTGGCCAAAGACGCCGAGGAGTGTTCTCTCGAGTTAGCGGTGCCAGGGTTGGGGGCCGGAGTGGCTAGCGAGTCCTTGGTGTACACACTATTGGCAGATACCATAGGTGGGGGCAGGTGGAGATTATTGGAGTAGTGGGGAGGTTCCTTGCGGTTGGAAGTCTTCTTGGTTGCTTTAAAGAAGCGCTTGAGTTCGGCCATTGAGTTTGATTTGAGAAATGTCGAGTGGTTAGAGTCCTCTTTACTAAGCAGAGGAGAGTGGGGCGTCGGAGGAGTGATGGGATGGTCGTGGGGCGGGTGTGGGTTCTGCGACGATTGAAGGTTCTGGGCAAGTGACAGGTGGTTGATTTGGTGGGCCTGTTGTTGCTGAGCCTGATGAGGGTTCTGATGTTGGCTTTGATGGTCGCTGCAGTGGGAGAGGGTTGGTGATGTCAAGGACTCTCCAGATTCGTGCTTACCAATGTGGAAACCTAAGAAGGATTTACGGTTGTGGGAGGCGTTGGAGGTAGACGGGGTCAAGTCGTCATCGGCCGATGGTTGCTTGAAGTTGAAGAGCTTGAGCTTGTGTTTGTCGGGCATGGTGGGACCATAAGCAGATAGGTTGTGATTAGTGGCTGTTCCTGAGATATCACCACACGTTAAAATAAACAATTTTCGTGAGCGGGTGCTACGCTAGCGCCAAGCGAGGAAAACTGTACTGGCGAAATAAAACAAACTGTGCTGGGCAGAGAACAGGGGTGACGGAGATAGAGGCCAGAGAGAGACGCTAGGGGGGATAGGTAGAGATGAACGGGCGTGGTGGAGGGGGATGGGGTATTAACCGTGATTCTATTTGCTGGCAAAAGACCCTTACCGCGGGAGTGTATGGGGTGCTGACAGCACGGCAGTAGATGCACCGCAGTGTTGCAGTAAATGGGTGGGGCCGATAGACGGAGTAGAGAAAAAAGAGGCTGGCGATTCGTAGCAGCAACAGCAGCAACAGCAGCAGCAGTAGTAGTAATAGCAGTGGTGGAAGCAGCAGTTTTAAGCGCATGCTTCACCGCTCCAGTGGCACCACTGACACTGGCATCCATTGCTGATGTGGTGGTACCACTGCGCCATTATCTCCGAGCACACCGGTCTGCAATTCTGAACCATCTTGCCACCAGTAACATACCACCCGGTGCAAGTAGTTGTAGCGAGAGCGGCGGCAGGCGGGGTGGAGTCGTTGTGGCGAATCAGGCGACCAGTTAGAGATCAGTCTAGACGGTGCTGCTATTGTGTGTAGTGTGATGTCGGACATCATCATGTCATTTGATTGACAGCACCGGGTATCTCCATGCTGACACACCACCGCAGCTGTTGTTCCACTTCTGCCGTCGATCCTCCATTTTGCCTCGACGTCTCCTCCATGTTGCCCCCCACTTTACGTCTACGCTCCCCCACTGTTATTTACTACGTCCTATTCTTTTCTTCTGTTTATTGTGTGTACATGCTGGATGGCGTTAGAGGTGATGCGTGCACTAAGAATCACCACCATCATCTTGTCTCCGCTCTTATGCTTAATCCTCCTTAATGGCGGTTCCTCTGATATGCTTCTCTCTATCTGGAACAACCGACCTGGTGCCCGGCTTGCTATGTCTTCTGTTGTTTGCTTCTCTCTTCTTCAAACTGTCGGTTTCAACGGTCTTGATCTCCTTGGCCTTCTTCACGGTACCCGGCAAGTGACGGTGTCTCGAGATTCTCTTGATTTCTGGCATGTGCTTAAATCTCTCCTTCAAGGCAGCGTCGTATTCCAACTTGTTTCTTTGTCTGGTTGATTTCACGCTCGAACGTTCAGAGGCGTTGGCACGCCATAACCGGATATTCGTATCGTCCGATCCACTCAATATGTACCTAGCATCGGTGGTGAACTTCACACTGAAGATTCTTTGCATTCTTTTGGTATGGTAGATTTCTCTTGAATGTCCGTCTCTCGAACGGAATATTCTAATGGTTTTGTCATATCCTCCCGTGACAATTTCTTCTCCAGTAGGCGAAAAATCCACATCCATGATGGCAGCAACATGGTCCTTATACACATTCTTAGACCGGGTAAGGTTTCTCATGTCCCAGAGATACGCATTATGGTCTTCACCTGCACTAACAAAGTTATATGCTTCCATCGGATTCCATGAGATAGCATTGGTTCTCAACGACGTAACCACCTTTTGGATGGGTGAGTTGGTCCGCACGTCATACAACACAATCGAGTTATCCGACCCAGCAGACGCTATTATGTTGGTTTCGGTCCGGTTGAACTTGACAGTGTTGATGTTATCAGCTCCCCAGGAAAGATCAGAAACATATCTCGACCGATTCATGTCCCAGAGTTGAATTGTGGCTCCTCCAGTGACAAACATCTCTTCCGATTGATGGTGGTCTATTCCTTTGAACGCATGTTCTCCAAGAAACGTCTTCACGAGCCCTTGGTTCTTATTATCATACAACTGCTCATCGCTCACCTCATGGTCAAACTTATCACTATCCACTGACCAGAGCTTGATGGTCTTGTCATCCCCACAAGACAACATATGGGAAGTGTTGGGGGTCACAACAAGCCCACTGACCATCCCATAATGGGCCTTGAAACTGACACTCTCGGATCTGGATGTCATATTCCAATACTTGATCACCCCGTCACCAGACCCAGTAGCCACCTGGTTGGTGGTGGAAAAGTTCTTGGCTATCGAATATACCCCGTCACGGTGCCCGTCTCCCAACTGTCCTACGAAAGGTTGTGCAAACATTCTTTCCATCTTGGTGGCCGTTACTGCCTTGGTGTATTCTCTGGCTCTCTCAAAGGGATGCAAGGCCGGATTCAAGTTCCGTGGTAATGCCGACTCTTGCGTGTTCCTGACGGGAACATATGTATCGGAAGATCTACTAATAGTCTTGATCTTCATGTTGTTTAGTTGGTATTATTGATTGTAGATTTCTGCTAACTAAAATTTATTAACCTCTTCTCATCTCATCCAAAGTAGTGCGCGTGCCAATAATCCACATATTCTTTGAGTATTGCGGTTAGGGTCTTTTCCCAAATTTACACTAATAATTTCAAATCTATCTAATGTTGTCTACATTGATGTGATTACATAGTATTTATTGAAGAATAGAACACGATGGACTCGGTATTATAGTGACAAACATTTTGCACAAGTCCTGCTTGATTCTGACCACCGAATGTTCGTTCTATCTATAACAATGATCTTCTCAATACTTAAATATTAATAATACTGTAGTGTGGAAGGGGTGACATGGGTGAAAAGAAGCGTTATGGATTAGGAGCAATATGAGATGGATGACTAGAATGTTATGCGGATGCCATGAAAAGTGACCACAAGCAGGGAAGTCTAGGATCAACCATTTGTGAAGACTTATTATTAGATGGATTAAAATGAATCATTCATTGGATAATTGGTGCGTATCCATGACTTTATCCATGTGACTATTCGATTATTATTCGTATACATTTTTGTGGTGTTTGCATGTTGTGGTGTGTGGTTTTTCTTTTTCTGGCTTGTGTTATAGCCTTTGTGAATAGCTAGACGTGTATAACTATTCAGGGATAACCGAATTAAATTTGCTATCTTTTCGAAAAAGGACATTCGGTTTGGAACGCTTTCTTTTTCGTTTCTTTTCTCTATAATGATATATCTAAAACCAAACCAACGTCATCAACATTGGATTTCGAGATATCTTCCAAAAACGGCAACAAGTCCAACAATTCATTGTCATGGGTGTCGCTGAACCAACTTGAAATAGGAATGGAGTGTTGTGGATGGAAGATATATGAAGCAGGAGAATTGTCAATGATAATCGAGTCACTTAATGGTCGACCGATTTGTGATAAATTTTTGATGAAATTTCCTTGGTAATTATAACATGAGTCTCGGAATAGTCTATGATGCACAGCGCGGTGTATATCTAACTTGTCTAACAAAGGGTCTCCATATTTCAGCACAGAAGCTGTGAAAACAACAACCTCGAACCAATTTCCCACTTTTCTTAAGAACTCGTCTACTCCTGGTCTTTTGATCACATAAACATGATGGACTTGATTATCTATTTCAACTGGAATCACAAAGTCTGCAGTTCTCAAATATTTGAAGGACGAATGTACTAGAGTCTCATCTAAATCCAAAATAAGACATTTCTTTTGACCATACTTCTTGACATCTTTATGGCCCAAAAGGAAGCCTGTTTCTGGATTGAATGCTTGTCCTTCTTGGAGTTTGGTCAAGTCCAAAAAGGACTCTTGGTCTTCAAGATCTTCGTCTTCAAGGCCTGCCATATCATCGTAATGAGCTATTTCGTCATCATTTTCATTGACTTGTGTAATGATATCTTTCGGCGAGTTTTTGGCATCTGCTTGATGGTTGGTCACCGGCGTGCTATTGCCCTCGTCGTTGGTGTTTGTGATGGTGTCTGTTTCGTTGATGGAATTATCTTCATCTAACAAATCCTTCATCTGTATGGTGCCTTTGGCGTGTTGGGTTGCATCTGCACCATCAGTTCCTTCGGGAGCCTGTTTGGAGGTTTGTTTGAGAGCACCATCATCGGTGGCACCCACCTGGGCATTTGACGTCACTGTTCTTACGCCCTTGCGTGTGCTGGAGGTCGAATTATACCCATTATTGGTTGGGTTATTGCCGCTGGTAATACCACTGCTGGTGCTACTGCCCTTGGAACTCGCATGCTGTTGCTTGTGGATCTTGTCATTTGAGTCGTCCCGGGAGTCTACCGAACAGCACAATAACGACGAGATAAGCTTATCCATCTTGGGGAGGAAATATACGTGGATAAGGTGGAAAGCGTGGTGGAGGTGGAGAGGTGGTGCGCTGGGAGAAGTTCAGTTTTGAGGCGGGTACGTGATAAATTGAGGCGTATAACAGGATGCTTGTGTATTTCAGTTGAGCACGGGTGCTGTGTCGGATATCGGATATCTTTGTCGCTCGTAGGATTGCAAGCCTTATACTAATATATCAAAACAAGGATGGTGCTTCACTACCACCGAATTCGGTGGTTGTTTTTTTTGCTCAATGTTGAGGACCGTTCCTGCACACACGCTGGAAGTTCCTCGTGAAAAAGAGCCTCTTATTTTGGCGGCCGCAAAGACCAGACCAAAAGTCCAGGTGGAGGATCCTGCGATGGTAGAAATGTGGTAAGTGGGGGATCTCAGTAGGGTGCAGTTAATGTCGAAGTAAATGGCGACTAGCCTGACTAAGCAACTACCTGGATACTACCTGGATGTGCTGGTTGGCCACTTTGTACATCACATTGCTGGCATGTTCTACATTGCTTCCTCGATGCATCGCCATCGATATCGGGCCGTTGATACTATCTCATCAAACCCCTACCTCGGAACGAGCATAGCCGGCTGTAGGGACGGCAATGTTGCGCTCCAACGGTCGACAAAAAACCTGCACCCGAATACGGGCCTAGTCCCATCGTGGTCAGTAATTTCAGCTACAAAGTCTACCGGTTCCATGGCTCTATTTGTGGCAGCATGTAAAGTACCGAAAGTCTCGCCCGAGTGGGGCTTTCCCTGGACCAAATTACTTCTAAATTGCAGAACTCACCTACATGCTGCTTGCTACACCGTATTTAGACATTGTTCTGCCGCAGGCGGAACACAGACACTCCGTTTTGGGCGTTTGGTGACTCATAGTCAGAATTGAATTTTTCACCATGGTCATGTGACACCAGTCACGTGAAATATTCTTTTCCGACCTTCCACTTCCGGTCCGCACCAAGTTGCCTATTTTTCACCAGGCTCACTAATCATGTTGATACTGCTATCTTACCAATGGATGATTACCTTCGTACGTTCTTCGACGAATACCTCCACCGTTTTTCCGATGATGTCGTGCTCAAAATTGTCTCCCAGCTTTCCTTCGATCACGTTGTCGACTTTCTCCTAGTCTACAGAGGCAATTCGACCATACGAAACATCCTTATAGAAGAGTACTTCTCGAAAGAAGTCCATTTCGTGATCCTGCCTACGAGGCGCCCATATGTGACCACATTACAATCCGAAAAGCGTAAGTTTGTGACATTCACCAGTTACTTTCAAATCAAGCAATTTTTGGATGAAAATCCCGATATTGTGCCCCACAAAGTCCTCCTTATCAGTGGTGGGGATTTCCAATCGATGAAATCTTTGATGATTGAATATAGACCTCAATTTTCAGGGTCATTGGAAGTGACTTTAGATGATTGTAATCTCACGAATGATGATTTGCAACAACTTCTTTCGTTTCCAAACCTCCGTAAGGTCCGGTTTTCTGGGGTCGACTTGTCTTGGAATAAACGGTTTCTTGCAGAAGATAGTCGATTTTCAAATCATCCAGGCTTGGAAGAAATGATACTATTAGCCCATTCTATAAATAAATGGTCTCAAATCAAGTTTCCTCCCAATTTGAAACATCTAGATCTTTCGTGGAAGAATGAAATTGATATCTTGAGTGTGAATCTACCTTCGAACCTTTCAGAATTATATTTGAATTCGTCGGCCATTAATGATCAGATCTTTGCCAAACTTTCATTTCCTCATAATTTGAAGACTCTCATGTTGACCTACAATACTTTGGATATTGTGGATGTTTCGAAACTTCCTTCTTCATTAGAGACCATCGATTTGTCATATAATTCTATTAACCAATTTGTGGGTGCAAAATGGCCATCCAATTTGAAAGCAATATTCCTTTCCTATAATCATATCTATAATGAGACGTTGGACCAATTGGCGCAAATAGAATGGCCAAACTCTTTGAATAGATTATCATTGGAATGCAATGCATTCTCAAACTTGAGCTTACTTAATAATCTACCGGATAGTATTTCCTATTTGGACTTATCATTAACCTTGATATCGTCACTAGAAGATATCACAAATAAAGAATACCCCTTCTTCCGGTTTCCTTCTTCGTTATCTACATTAAGGCTTTCTGGATGTGATAAGCTTGAGTTTTCATTACACGAGGCAGATCAATATGCTCCTCGTATTAAACTTCCTTCTGATTTGGTAGAATTGGACTTGATGTCTTGCAAATTGAAATCGTTACATTACTTTGAATTTCCCAGCTCTCTTCAACATTTGGCACTTGCGGGTAATAAAATATCCAGTTTGAGTTCATACGAATCTTCGGAAGTGCATTGGAGTCAATTGGAAAATTTGATCGACCTTGACTTATTAACCAATAAAATCAGCTCACTTGATCATTGGGTACCTCCTGTAAAGCTTGAACGATTAGACTTAACAAGAAACTTGCTTGAAGAAATAGGACCGTCTGCTCCAATATTTAATAGTTTGTACAATGACAATACTTGCCGGCTAAAAGTGATAGATTTGTCCCAATGTGAAATCAAATCGGTTGCAGAGGATATTTTTCTCCCTCAGAACTTACAATTCATAAAATTAGGAGACAATTCGTTGTCTGGCCAGTTTGTTGTCCCCAAAAGCATGAGTGAACATTCATATCTAAACAGTATAGATCTCAGCGGAAATTTCATAGACTCGTTGGATTTTAAAGGAAATAGAGTCCCAAGATCTCCCCTACAGAACATAGATTTGAAGGGAAACAACATTTTGAAGGATAGGGTAGACACAGGTATCAGTGTGCCAGAAAGAGTGAAGGGCTTTTACGATGCTTTGGAAGCCGGTTTAGGTGTCAAAGTAGGGTCCAGGAAACACAATGTGAATTCGCTACATGTTTTTAGATAGTGGAGGTAGGCTAAATTTATAGACATAATAGCATAGAAAGAAGTAGCATTGGCATATATTATTTCATCATCTATCATGTTGGTATTTACACCCATTCATTTCTTCCTTCCTGTCCTTGCCGTCATAATTCTGAAATTGCCTTATTGGGTCCAGCTTTCTATCGTCGTATAATAGTTGATTTTGCATGTTAGACGGCTCGTATCAACTCCTTATTCTCCACATACATTGTAACTGTAGAGAAACAATACTCTCGAATTAACGGTTGCAATTAATCCTCATTGCAACTGGTACTAACCTGCAATACGAACAATGCTGCAAAAAGTCACGCGTCCAGGGTGGGGAGCCAACCTGCAAATGGTCGATTTTTGCTATGCGCGTCTGATTCCAAGGATGGCACAAAGCGGAACTTGGGCCAGCCATCTTCCAGGTTCATATATAGATCGAAATCTCCTTTTGGATATTGACCAGCAAACACTTGACTTTTATCAGGATGCCATTTGTTACGCCACAGACCCCTCCCAGAACCAGATCAAAGACCTACTTCGATCTGAAGCCGGTCAATGATGGACCAGTCACTCCCAACAAGCAGAAACAATTCTTATTGACTCCCTCCACCAATGTGAAGAAGCCGATGGATAATCCGTTCGAGTCTTCAGAAACGTTTAAAACACCTTCTAGTAAGAAGAAACCAATACTCCCATCTACCACATCAAAACCTACCACAACAAGCTTACCACTTACTCCAGACTTTACACCCCAAAGATCTCCTGCCAGATCAGCCCGCAGAAAAAAACCATTACCAGACGACATTTTCAAGCATGCCACCAATTCAGGTGCCAGTGTGACAGAAAAGCTTTCGTTTGGGCTTCTTTTGCCTGCACCTTCAACCATAGGAACCGGTCGTAAAATTCCATCTTTATTTAAAGCTAAACCAGTAAGAGGTCCAGAAAGCATCGGATTATTGAATGATGGGATCCATTTCGAAGAAGAAGAAGAAGAAGAAGAAAACGAGTCAGCAACTACTCAAACCACCTTAAAAGAACCAATGACCCCATTTATCCAGGTGATAAATGACGATTTGGTCAACCATTGGCATGGTAAGTCATTCAATAATTTCTCGTCTTCAGAAGACGAATCCGATGAAGAAACTAATCTCATCAAACCAAAGCTCCACAATCCATTCCTTGCAGAACCATCTACCCCTACCAAGATGGTCGTAAAACGCAGAGACGAGAATCCATTCAATTCTCCAACGGAAGAAAAACCAACAGTCAACTATCAAACACATATGGAATTAGTAAACAAAGCGGGGGAGAAGCGCTTATTAAAGTTGACAAGTAGACAGAGCAAAATCAAGCCCAAGAAGCTAGACTTTTCGGGTATGTAAAGTGAACGACGAAGAAGAAGAACAGTAATACAGAAATAGCGGGAAGTGGAAGATCATTATCATCAATGGGTGAATCTTTTTCTTTTCATTCCATCACATCTTCTACTATTACATTCAATCCATAGAGACCATTCTAATAGCATAATATATAATACAGCATAAATCCCGTAGAATTGGAATCGATCTTATTTGGACCTCTCCTGGTATACTAGGACGTGCTCCTACCGATATTTGTGCTTGTCTACTCAGCGGCTAAAATATGATGTTAAAAAATCTATACACAACAACAAGAACATGTCATTACCTGGGTTTGGAAGAGGTCCTGAAGAGACTTCGAACAAGACCGAGATCGAAATCAGTGGCGGCACCGAATGGAGATTCGAAGTGCCTTTCAAGACATTTTTCAAATTCAAAATTGTCCATGGGGTGGCGGAAATCTTTGGTACTGAATTGCCAGTCAATATTGAAATGGTGTTGTGTGGTGTTAAATATGCAATCTATGCTCCATTACCTGAGGGATGCAAGATTGAGTACTCGACGGCTCCAAATAAAGATAATATGACCAATGAAGATGAAGAAGTGACCGAGTATACCAGTGAAGAAACTGTGATGAATCAGTATATCAATTTGCATCTAGCACTTGAATCTATGCGTCAAGAGGCTGGCGATAATAACTACATTAATCCCAACTCGTTGAAAAATGGACCTCGGGTGTTGATTCTTGGAAATCGGTTTTCTGGTAAAACATCGTTGGCCAAGACTCTTAGTGCTTATGCTATCAAAATGGACAGTACTCCAGTGTTGGTCAATTTAAACCCTAGAGATGGTATATTCGCATTGCCAGGATCATTGACTGCCACGACTATCAGTGATTCGTTCGATATAGAGTGTGCCAATGGTTGGGGATTTTCGACCACCTCGGGTAGTTTATACCATAATCCAAAACAGCCAATCGTCAAGAACTTTGGATTTCAAGATATGAGTGAAAATTTGGACTTGTATAAGTACCAGACTTCGAAATTAGGGTTGACAGTAATGTCTAGAGTAGAAGAAGATAGAAAAGTAAGAAATGGTGGTATTATTATAGATACACCTCCATTGACAATGAAAGATTCAAATGTGATTGAGAATATTGTCAGTGATTTCGAAGTCAATTTGATTGTTGTACTCGGAAATGAACGTCTTACTATAGATTTAAAGAGGAAGTTCAAGCATAAATTGGCTAATTCGCAACTTCAAGTACTTAAGGTACCTAAAAGTGGAGGGGTTGTTGAAGTGGATGAATCATTTATTAGAAGATCACAAGAAGAAACTATAAAGGAATATTTCCATGGTAACTACAAGACCAGATTGTCACCGTTTAAAACTGATTTGGATGTACAAGATTATTCGATTTATAAGGGGGTATTAAGTCTGGACATTGCATCAGCGTTGTCTTTTCTTCCAGCTGGTGATTCATATGATAATGATGAAAGTGAAAAAAAAGATGAGAATTCATTGGAGAAGTTCTATACACTCTTGAGTGAACCAAATCCATCCAATTTGGATAATTCTATAATGGCTGTTACACAATTGTCTCAAAATAACATGCTGAATAAGGAGTTGTTGAATACAAGTGTTTTGGGGTATGTTCACATTTCGAAGCTAGACGAAACAAAGGGCAAATTGAAGGTGTTATTGCCATTCCCAGGTGCTTTCCCAAGAAATGTATTAATAGCCACCCATATTGGGTTCACCGATTAAGGATAAAAGAAATAAATATTTGAGAACCATTACTCAATCAAAAGGAATCATTTTCTTCTCTAACTTCAAACTTTCGGAAGCGGCAATTGCACTAGGGATTTTTATACCACAACAGTCACCCCAAGTGTTTTGGTGGTGGTTATGACCACAATCATCGCCATCATCATCTTCTCCATCAACGTGATCAGTGATACCTTCTGGGCATTGAATAATATTGCCAAATTTGAAATGTTGAATGATGGGAAGTTTACCTAATACTTCAGCTTTATACATTTTGATCATTCCTTCTTTAATTTTAAGCCAAGATTTGGCAGACAGAATATCGTCCAACATAGGAGAGTGCCATCTTAAGCTAAGGGTTTGATTTGGTACCGTTTTGATGTTATTAATGAAATGGATACATTCGAAGTACATATACTTTGTATGGTACATTTCGATCAATTCTCCATTATGGATCAGTTTAGGTTTCATATGAGGATGGGTAGCTAATTGAGAAGCTCCAAACAAGAACGGAAGGAAATGGTAATCGTCCAAGCCCCATACCCCATGGGAACCTGCTGGTTCCAACCAATAAATACGTTGCAAACGTCTCATGATAGAAATATATTTAGTGAACAATTTGAGGATCACAGCGCTGTAGTCAGATGTAGCAATGACATTCGATTGTTTCAAGCATAATAAAAAGGTGATGAAGTTGAGTTCATGGCCAGACCCATAATCGATTCTCGTCCTATTACCCCAAGATTCGATGAAGTAGGTGGAGATTTCCTGAGAACAATTTGGGTCAATTTCGACGTCGTTTTCGAGCCATTTGACACTGTTGGCTTGGACAGTATCGTAGAAGTCTTTAAATTCGATTTTGCCAAACCGGGACGTCTCTTTGTCTTGAATAACCGGATTAGTGTCGATGGCGGAATTGACATTATCGAGAACGGTGGAGATATTTGAGACGGCTGAAGACACTTCTATGGGGGTATCATTGGTAAGTCCTTCAACCAGGTCTTGCAATTCAGTAAGGAAGTCGACAATAAGGTTATAAGTAGGGGAATCAATCCATTTGGAGAGGTCTTCTTGGGAGACGATTTTCATGGTGGGGGCAGAACAGGGTCAGTGGAGGGAGTCTTGGCTGATAATATACGAATAAGTATCAACAGATTTGGACGAATTTGCAGATTATCGAGATGATTTGTAATTGTTGATCCAAGATATTTCTGGCTGCTACTGTTAAGGTTATTGGTAGTGTGAAGAGCGAGAATGATTTGGTGAACAAGAAGTAGCTGAAATAGAAGAAAAGAAAAAGTATTGGAATCGGAAAAAACGATTAGAAAAGACGAAAAGAATCCGAAAAGAGAAGCGAATATCACGATACCATCATTAGTGGAATTTAGAGAAACTTGAACGGTTTGTTTGTGATAAATAACAAGATAACAGAACAAAAAAAAAATAAAAGAAAACGTACAACAGCAACTAACAGCAACTACGTAGGGCATAACCATCACACCGTCTTAACCATGTCACTTCAGAACTATGCAGGCACTGCTACCAGCCGTGTGTCCAGACAATTGGCGAATTCTGTCTATACCAAAATCAGCAAATCCTCGCCACTTTCCATCAACTCCCCATCGTCATTACCGGTAGAGCTCAAACCAAAGGCGGAGATTTATACGGAGATCGAGGCAGCTAATCCCAAAATCGCCAAGTACAAACTTAAGTTCAAGCAAACCTTTGCCTACGGGAAAGAGGTGATAAAGTTCTATAAGTCTGGGGTGTATAATGTGTGGAATAATCGTACCCTCACCAATCAACTCAAACACCAGTATCATATCGATAACCAGACCAATCGGGGTGGCCAAGAGGTCGAGATCCGCATCCCTGGCTTCTCGAAATTGACGTCGGAAATGGCCCAGATCTTGTACATGAACCAAGTGGAATTGAGAAGCTTGCAGGAGAACACGGCTGGAGATGTCAGGAGAAGTGCTAACAATGGTGGAAATGGCGATGGCGCTGTAGAGGAGAACATGTTCAAATTGACGAGAAGAGATTATCAGTTACTCCATCGGACCCCGAAGGATATCAAGAAGATACCTGTATTTGTATTGGTGTTTATGATATTCGTGGAAATGACCCCATTGGTATGTTATATGGTGCCAGAAATTACCCCCCTGACATGTGTTTTGCCCTCGGTTCTTCCAGGTCTTTGGGATGTGAAGTCATTGAAGAAGTTGCGGGAGATCAGTACAGCAGAAGAAGCTTCGGTGTCTGGCTTGGCTGATAAGAACGCATTTAATCTTCCGGTCACTCAATTGCGGTTGTTATCCAGATCTTTAAGATTGACGTCCAAGTACGTTCCACAGACGTTGTATCCAGAGGCCTACTTACGCCGCAACTTGCAAGAGTACTATAACTACTTGAAGGTGGACAACTACTACTTGAGTGGATTGAACGGAGGAGGAAACGTTTGGAACTTGTGCGACCAGGAGCTTTTGAATTCGTGCTTGGAAAGAAACTTGGTGGACGATATCAAGGCCGATCTGAAGAGATTTGATTTGATCAAGGATGAGCAGAGTAGAAGGAAGGAAGAGGAGGTTTACTTTGAGGAGTTGAGGGAGAGATTGGCCAAGTTTGTGGTGGAGTTTGAGGAGAAGAATGTGGGTATGTTGTGCTCAAAATTCGAGATGTTATAAGCTACGAGAATAATCAGAAAGAAAGGTGGGGCAACTATATTGACAGCTACTCTTCTACAGTTCCACTTCTACTCACAATTTTATATGTCTTTTCCCCTCATCCCCCAGTTCTCTGCTATTCTGTCTTTGGTGCCTCTCGTGTAAATAGTTATTGAATGTCCTCCAAGTGGACTTCTATGTATTCTTGAATGTCTAAAATTAATAAAGAATGAAAGTGACTGGCCAATCTGAGCGCCAGTTTTCTTGTTGTGACTGTTATGTAGTAGATGGACACACAGACTATGGTCATTGTGGGTGGTATGATGAATGATTCGTAGAAAGGGCGGTGACAAACATTTCTTTGTTTTCTTTCTTCTCTTATCTAGAGTCAATCATTTCATTGGTTATGCTATTAGTTATAATTCTGCTTTCTAATGATTCTTCCTTTCTTCGTCCTTGTCCTTTTTGTTTTGTCTTCGTTTTCTCCTTCAATTCATCCATGCATTGGCTGGTCTTGAGCCGACCTCCAACTTGGCTCTCTTGAAACTTTGACTCGCCAGCGGACTCTTTTCCGTCTCATAGACCTTTCTCTGTTGCCTCAATTGGGCGTTAAGGTTTCCTCCATTGCCTGAAACACTCATGTTATTCATACTGGAGCTCATTTCAGAAACAGGTCTTGGTCTGAGCTTCAAGTCTGCCTCGTCTTGTGAAATCGGCTCTCTGTCAGCAATATCGCTCTTTTCTCCTCCATTAAACAAGCCCGTTGTATCTTGGATCATCACCTTGAATCCCATTCGTTCGTGTGACTTTTCGTCTATAAAGAAATACAACAAATCCCCGCGGTAGATTTGCATCTTCTTACCTTTTCCAAGCGATGTCGTATTTACAGTACACGAATTGGTACTTACATCAAGAAGCCAGATATCATCCAAGCACTGTGCCGGCGTTTCGTAGATCGAATTCTCGAGTACGGGGTGTCTTTTTTTGTTGAATAAACAGTGGATTTTCGACATTCTATCGTCGTTGATGTAGGTATCACAGGCCTCGTTCCTGCCAACGGCGTACGGATTGATCCCTTGCCGTATATGGATGGGTGCTTTGAACATAGAGTCACCCAATGGCTCGAGCGTGATGAAAGCGTCCTGGGGGATACTGGAGACTCCTCCTTGTAGACTGTTGAACTCGAGATCTGATGGCCCCTCTTGTTCCTCCTCTATAGGCTCTGCAGGTCGTTTCACCGCTTGCTGTATAGGATGCTTGATGGCGTGTCCCTGGGAAAGGGGTTGTGATTGTGGTAAAGGAACCACTCTTTTGGGGACCTTGAAATCGATTTTCTGGGCATTCTTGCGGTTCTTTTCACTATCCAAGGGTCTCATCATTATATCTTCATCGATTTTACTGATGGAATCAATAGGCAATCCATTGTCGATCTTACGAGACTGTTGGGATTGTGATTGGGAAAGCGAGAGCGCCTTTTCCAGCTGTGACTCTTCATTATACACCTCTTTAATCCATTTGTGCTTTAATGCCTCTTCTGCGGTGATTCTGTTTCTGGGATTAACCTGAAGACAGCACTCCAAGAAATCACGACCATCTTGGGTGATTCCGTACGAGTTCAACGGCGATTCGTGGTACTCGCCTCTTTTGATCTTGGTAAACATCTGTGCCTGAGTTTTGCCGTTGAATGGCAAGTGTGATGTCAATAGCACATAAACAAGACACCCAAGAGACCAGATATCGACCAAGGACGAATAATTATCCTTAGGCGAATCTGCTTGTGACGAGTCGTATTTCCCGGTGATCACTTCTGGTGCTACGTAGGCTAAAGTTCCACAGAAGGTCTTCATGAACGTCAGATTGTCACTGAACTTGGCAAGTCCAAAATCGGTGATTTTCACCAAGATCGGATCATCCTGCATTATGAGAATATTGTCTGGCTTCAAGTCTCGGTGGGAAATTCCCAAGTTGTGTACATACGCTATTCCCTCCAAGATCTGCTTGGTTATCACCTGGGTAGCGTCTTCGCCTATGGCTCCATTGGCGGCGACGAAGTCCATAAGGTCTCCTCCTGGAACCAATTCCATCACGATATAGTAGTTATCTATGTCCTCATAAAATGCCTTGAGCGATACGATGTTGGGATGGTCCAATTTTCGCAAGATCGAAAGCTCTCGGTCGACACCCACCATGGCTCCTCCTCCCGTGTTGAGGGCCTTTCTTCTGTTGATGATTTTGACCGCATACGAGTCACCCGTGGCCCGTTCGACCGCCTTTTTCACCGTGGCAAACGCCCCCTGGCCAATGGTCTCGTTTTTGATGATAAAGTCCTTATAAATGCCCTGGTCCTTGAGGGCAGACGATGGTCCCGAGCCAGAGTGTTTTGCCGGATTGTAGGGGTCGGAGAAGAGCACTAGTAATCGGATCACGTCTTTCGCCACCCCCACCCCCACAGCGATCTCATCGCCCTGGTTCAACATGTAATTGGACCCCTTCACAAGCCGTATGTGGTTGAGGTGGGTGCCGTTGGTCGACGTGTCTTGGATCCAGAGCGACTTGTCCGCGAGATTGAGCCAAATCTTGAAATGCTTGTTGGAGAGTCGTGATGACGACGTCAATTGGAGATCCGAGTCCTGGCTACGGCCAAAGATCCACACCATCTTGCCCTGGCTGGCCGCCTTTTTGTCTAGCGAGAGATCATAGTGGGTATACTGGCCCGTGGTGCAGATCAAGCGGCAGATGCGGTTTTTGTCGTTACCGTCCTGGGTCTGCGTGGCAGGCGACTGTTGGGTCGGCTGGGTCTGCGTCGGTTGCGTGTAGTCCATTTGGGGTGGCAAGGGCATGAAGTGGTTGGATGGGTTTGATCAGACGCGTGTTGATAAACAAAGTCGCGTGACTTTTACAGCGTGACAAAATACAACGTGACATCTTCGTCCCAGAATAGCAAAAGACCCCAGGAGACTTAATTCGCCGGTCACTTATCGATAGCGTTGTTATCTATTAGTGCGCCTGATGATAAGTCCGCTTTGGTATAACAATTTAAATTTCAACGAGAACTAGACACATCACACCCCCTCCCCCACCTTCCGCAACGGGCCGTTCTTTTAAATTCTGAGCTTCTATATTTTTCATCCA
Source organism: Suhomyces tibetensis (assembly GCA_030570835.1). Classification (NCBI taxonomy): domain Eukaryota; kingdom Fungi; phylum Ascomycota; class Pichiomycetes; order Serinales; family Debaryomycetaceae; genus Suhomyces; species Suhomyces tibetensis. The sequence goes on from JAJLWT010000005.1 coordinate 155,880, forward strand.
AGATAAAAGCGCATTTTCCAGTACGCTTGATTCATCCTTTAACGAAGCCCACTTACGAATCATCACTCCACCCACCAAAAAGCACCCCCACCAGCAAGGGGAACGCAACATTACTTTGTTCCGGTAATGGTAGGCTGAACGATACTATTTTTTGTAGTCCCCTCTTCATCGGTTCCAACTACTTCAATTGGTATTCCTACCGAAGGAGCGGGATCGGCATTCATTGTCAGCCAAATCATTGCAAACCAAATCTCCGCGTTTAGATTGTTGCCCTGCACTAGATAAGAAATGATTTCACCTACGTCGATAATAATATGATCTCATACCGGATATGATCTTCCTAGATAAAGAATTGCACAATGGCCGAGAAAGTTATATAAGGACTCGATTATCGTGACTTTAGGTGACTATTACACCTAATTTGCCTAACCTAACCTAACCTAACTTCACCCAACACTTAATGAAGAACTCCGGAAATGAACAGGAATTTAATACCGACGTGGAAAAGTCTAAATTCAGAGAACTGATAACCCCGATCTTATCATTCACGTCGGAGAATATAGGTCACAATGACATCTTGGCCACCATCAAGTCGCCCAAAGGTGACTTGGTCAACATCACCGGTGACGTCGATGAAGCCATGAAGTATGCCTTGGACCAAGACTCGGCCATCGTTTATGACAAGGCCCGAGACCGCCGGTTGTTGCTCAAAATTGATATCTGTCTCATGCCGGTGATGTGCTTATTGTACTGTTTCCAATTCATGGACAAGTTGTCCAATTCCTATGCGTCGATCTTGGGTCTCCGTGAAGATTTGAACATGAAAGGAGACATGTATTCATGGACGGGATCGGCGTTCTACATAGGGTACCTTTTTTTCGAGTACCCTGCAGTTAGATTGTTGCAGAGGTTTCCACTTATAAAAACGTTGGGGGTGTTTATCATCTTATGGGGTGTTGTACTTTGCTTGCATTCTGTGCCTCAGTACGTTGGGTTTTTGACACTTCGGACGATTTTAGGGATGTTGGAACTGTCGGTGACCCCGGCATTCGTCATTCTTACCGGACAGTACTATCGGCAAGACGAGACGTTTTTGAGAACTGCCTTGTGGTTTGCGTCCAATGGTTTGGGGATGGTGATTGGAAGTGGTGCCATTGCTTATAATGTCTACATGGATAGAGAATCGTTTTCGCTTGCCGCCTGGAAGCTTATCTTTATTATTACAGGATGCTTGACCATCTTTATTGGTGGTTTGATCATAGCTCACATTCCCGACGATCCCACCAAGGCCTGGTTCTTCACAGAAGAAGAAAAGAAAATGGTGGTCGAAAGAATCAGAGTCAATCAGCAAGGATTCGGGAATAAGCACTTTAAAATGAACCAATTTAAAGAAGCCTTCACCGATATCAAAACCTGGTTATTGTTCTTCTTTGCACTCACCAACAACATTCCCAACGGGGGTGTCACCAATTTCGCCAGCATTTTGTTGTCCGAAAGTTTTGGCTACTCTACCTCAAAGTCGATGCTTATGCAGATGCCGGGCGGGGCGACCGAGTTCGTTGGCTGTATAGTTCTTGCCTACTGTTCCAGCTTAATCAAGTCCAGGATATTATGGGCAATCATTGGAATTTCCCTCACCGTTGTGGGTGAATGTATGATGGCCTTCTGCGTCGACAAGAAAGCTCAGCTTGCGGGCTATTGTCTCTCCTACCTTACCCCTATGGGAACGATTTGTTTGTTGTCCAGTATTGCTTCTAATGTTGCTGGTCATACTAAAAAGACTACCGTCAATGCTATTTTCTTGATAGGGTATTGTGTCGGGAATCTTATTGGACCCCAGACCTTTATTGCAACCGAGGCTCCGGAGTACCGTACTGCAAAAATTATCATCGTTGCCTTCGGTTTTATATCGTGGGCCTGTTTGGTAGCCATTGGATTGGTGTATTGGATAGAAAATAAGCAGAAGGATGCAGCCATGGACTCCGTGAGTTTTCAGGAGATTGAAAATATCGAATTTGCCGATTTGACCGATAAGGAAAACCCTTTTTTTAGATACTCATTATAGTTACAATAATATGTACATGTTAGTATGGTTTGAAAGGAAAGAGAGCTCTGAATGGTTGAGGCTTGTATATTTCCTGGTACTGTTGCTCTGGCTTCTACTCTAATTTCATATTTTGCACCCTACCAGGTTGGCGTCTCTAGGTGCTATCCCTGGGTTATATTTCTGAACCATGGTATCCATGACTTTCATTCTTCTCTGTATATTCTTCTCTACGTGTGCTTTATCTTATAATTTTTATTAATTAGTAAGGTTATGCTAAACCTTTTATAGAATGGGAAAAAGAGGAGATTGGGTGGATGGCTCCAGCATGGTTTTGGCCATCGTATTCATCTTCGTCAGCGTATTCCAACTTGTTCAACTCGTCTTCCTTGTCGTTATAATGGTGGAAAAGGACCCAGAAAAGGCATCCTGCAAGGAAACAAGCAACCGCTAATCCAGTGTAAGTCCAGACAAACTTTGGATTTTGGGCGGTTGGAGAAATGGCGATGCCGATGGCAGAACCTACGGCATTCATTAATAAGAAGATCGATGTGACGAATGATTTCATATTAACTGGAGCTTTGGTGTAGGCATACTCCAACCCAGTAATGGATGCAAAAATTTCACCAATGGCAATCAATAAGTACGCAGGAGCTTGGATAGCAACATGAATCCTGTTAGGAACGTTACGGTACTTGGCTTCACATTCCTTGGGCATATCGTAACATGGGCCAGCACTGTAGATGTAGTGTTGTAAGACGGCAGCATAAACCATGGATGAAGCATCAAACATGAATCCGATAGTAATCTTGGTAATGGCCTTGAAAGGAGTGAATCTTCTGATGAATGGGTAGAGAAATCTTTCAAAAATTGGAATGAAGAGAATGAGGGCAAAGGAGTTGATGGCCTGTAAGATATCGTTAGGCAAACCGTGCAACTCCATTTGACCAGCTTGCGAGACGAAATTATTGGTCATTTGTCCGTAAACAGTCCAGTAAATCGGGTAGATAAGAAAGACCTTACATCCATAAAGGGCTCTCTTGACTTCTTCAACGAACTTGTCGGTCCAAGGGTAGTTCATTTCTGGCTTCACAGAAGGTTTTGCAGCATCCAAGTTGAATTTGTTAGTCATGGCGATCCAACAACATTTGAAGGTCTTATTGACGATCTTGTCGGAGACTGGGGTTTTGACGTATTGGTTTCTACCCAACACTAAGGCTATGACACCAACAAAGAAGAAACAGAAAGGTAACAAAAAGGCAGCCCAGAAACCAACATGAGCTTCCAATTGAGTTGTTGCAATCACAGACATAGAACCGACATTAATCATAAGATAGAAGAACATAAACACGTTTTGAATGGTGATATTAGGGTCGACGATGACTCTTTCACCCGACTTCAAGACCTTGATCGCAGGCTTGTTCTTGGGAATCTGGTCGGCAATCAATGGAGAAACATTAGCCTTGACTCCACCTGTAGCAATACCGATAATGATGATTGACGTAACGTAACCACCCAAGGAAGTGTTCTTGGATGCGACGGAAGGAAGAGAAGTGATGAAAAGTATAAAAATACCGATAATATAGGTACCACAGAAGATGCAAATAGTCTTATACTTACCATAATAAGTGTCAGCTAGCCAACCTCCAAAGAGCGGAGTCACATAACACCAGAATTGGAAGAAGTATGACAAAGCAGTAGCACCTTGATTCTTCAAGTTCAACACACCTTTAGGAGAGTCTTCGGGAGAGTTTTGCATATAGTTTTGGAATGGGGTACTTAAACCATAGAAAGAGAATCTTTCTGCCAACTCGACAACGGCTACCAACCAACATCTGAGAGGAATGGCCCCCGAGACGTGTCTGAGATTGGCCATTTCCTGTGCAGTGGGTTGCTTACCTTCTTCGGTCTCGATAACTTCATCAGAGGTTGAGGCAGATTGGGAAATGACGTTATCATCCGATATGCCTTTTGTTTCCAAGATGACTTTCTCATTCGAAACGGCAGTCGATTTGACCGAGACTAGATCCGAAGACTTTTCAGGTTGGGACATAGTATATAGGTATTGGTTTTTAAGAAAAAGAAGATGCAGATGGGGTATGCTATATATCCCACCAAGAGGCTACCAGGAAAAAACTCGGGCTCTTCCGTTGCCGCTTGGGATCTCCACAATGCATATCAGAGGATGCGGACTTAGTGAGCCGTATGGGTTTGTATCTGATTAATACAACCTCGATCCATGGTCGTTGCACTAGGATACTTGGTATGCAGTTGACACCTTTGCGCCTATCTTAGGCATTCATGGTTTCTTTTTGTGGTGCATGCAGAATAGAGGCACTGGGGTACATTTTTCTTGGAACTGCTGCAGGACTGCTGCGGATCTGCTAGCGGAATTGTCACCGTTCGGCAATAGAAGTTTAGGGCAGGGGGACGGTCGTTGGTGAGGGGGTGCTTGTGTCAGCGGCAGGTGGAGGAGGTTGGTTATGAGCTACATGGCATATAGCAATATTATTCTTGATGATAATATTATTAAAAGTCTATTGAGATACTACTTTTCGCAGCCAGAGAAGTAAAATGTTAAGCCAAACTCTTGTGGGAGTGTTGGAAAGAGGTGACGGGGAACATGTCTCTGTTCTCTTCGTCATCGTTCTCGACGTCATCCGTAGCTTCCAACATGTTCAACTCGTCTTCCTTGTCATTGTAATGGTGGAAAAGGAACCAGAAAATGCATCCGGCAATGAAACAAGCAACAGCCAACCCGGTATAAGACCAGACAAACTTTGGATCAACAGAGGTGGAAGACAATGCAATACCAAGGGCAGAACCAAAGGCGTTGGTAAGCAAGAAAAGAGACATAATGAACGATTTCATGTTGACTGGGGCCTTGGTATAAGCATATTCTAACCCGGTGATAGAGGCCAAGATTTCTGAGATAGCAATTAACACATAAGCTGGAACTTGAATAGCAATATGGATTCTGTTTGGAGTGTTTGTGTATTCAGGACCACAGTTCATTGGGTGGTCGTAACATGGACCGGCCTTGTAGATGTAGTGTTGTAAGACGGCAGCGTATACCATGGCAGCAGCACCAAACATGAAACCAAAGTAGATTTTGGTAATAGCCTTGAAAGGAGTGTATCTTCTGATGAATGGATAGATCCATCTTTCAAAAATTGGAATAAACACAATAATGGCAATGGAATCAATAGCTTGTAAGAAATCGTTAGGCAACCCGTGCAACTCCATTTGTCCAGCTTGAGAAACAAAGTTACTCAACATTTGACCGTAGACAACCCAATAGATTGGATAGAAAATGAAAACCTTACAAGCATAGATAGATCTTCTGACTTCTTCAACAAATCTGTCAGTCCACGGGAATTCGACATCTGGATTCAAAGAAGGTTTAGCGGCATCCAAATTGAATTTGTGTTTCATGGCGTACCAAGCACACTTGAAAGTTTTATTGATAATCTTATCCTTAACTGGAATCATAACATACTTGTTTTTACCGAGAATCAACGCAATAACTCCAACAAAGAAGAAACAGAATGGTAACAAGAAAGCGGCCCAGAACCCAATATGAGCTTCCATTTCAGTGGTTGCGATAACCGATAAAGAACCAATGTTAATCATAAGATAGAAAAACATGAAAACATTTTGAATGGTGACATTTGGATCTTGAATAACCTTTTCACCAGACTTCAATATCTTGATGATAGGCTTGGTTTTGGGGATTTGATCGGCAATCAATGGAGAAACGTTAGACTTGACTCCTCCTGTAGCAACCCCGATAATGATAATTGAAGTTAAGTAACCACCCATAGAAACACTCTTACTGGCAATGCCAGGAACGGAAGTAATGAATAAAATAAAGATACCAACTATATATAACCCACATGCGACAGAAATAGTTTTATATTTACCCCAGTATGTATCGGCTACCCATCCACCCAAAATTGGAGTAACATAACACCAGAATTGAAAGAAATAATTCAAAGCAGTAGCACCTTGATTCTTCAAATTCAACATACCCTTTGGAGTGGAGTCTGGACCATTTTGCATGTAATTTTGAAAGGGAGCACTCAACCCATAGAAAGAGAATCTTTCTGCCAATTCAACCAAGGCAACCAACCAACAACTGATAGGGATTCTTTCAGAGACGTGTCTAAGGGTGGCCATTTCTTCATCGGTAGGGGTTCTTCCTTCATCCTCTTCTGGGTTAGAAGAGTGTTCGCTCGCCTCAGCAACTGTGTCTTCGGTGACAAAATGAGGAGCACTGGCATCTTTAGTCTTCTCATCAAGAGATTCCTCTATATATTTCTCGTTCTTAACTTCGTTTGACATGATGATATTACTATGGTTAGGATCGAGACAAGAAATTCAGATGTTCCATAAAGTCTTGGGAGCATTGAAGGATATATATATACGACCACATTTTGGAAGGCTCCGATGCAGGGCTCAGAGATGAGGACATTTTATGAGATTGTAGAACAAAAAAAATAATTTGGCATTACGGCATTACCAATTGGAGTAATGTGACTTAAAAATATGACAATATTTGAAAGTTAAAATGATGTTACATCGTGTGTGAATTAGCATCAACGCTTATCATGGGGCTTGGTGGCGTTGATAGCCTCTGCAGGGTTATAGAAGCAGTTCCGCAGAGGCGTGCCCCCATAACTTGCTACCCTTCGACATTTTCTTATCAACTCATAGGCTCCAGTTCTCGCTCCCCCTTGCTGGTGTCATCCTGTTAGGCGCACCAGTTCTTTATCTGCCCCCTAGTAAATTTAGCTTCACGGCGAAAAAATCTTCAGGTGTGTGCGGCAATAGTGTCTAATATTTTCTGGAGTTGCTTTTTATTCTTGGGCGTTCATTTGGAGGTGCCCTGGGCGGTATAATTCGGGCTTTTGCAAATTGTGAACTAGTGCCATTTCATCGTACGGTTCCATATTCCCCCCTAGTGACTATCTCCTACATGCAATAGATCTCAAGATACCTTTATCACCATCTGATTTATGCAAAAAAACGACTGTGGCTCGCCCACAGTAATCAAAATGCCTTGGATTAAAGACGGGCCAGCCTTGTCTAAGGTGGGGGTCAGTGGTTTGGGTTTTGCAGACCCCACTGTCGATCCTTGGCCTGGACCGATGCTCACGCGGGCATCGGCAACATTTTATTCGTTCTATGAAAGGACAATCTTGGATTCTGCCATCCTTGTCCCACCAAACCTAGCGGTAAATCTGATTTATTTTCCAGCGAATAGTCAGATGTAGATTGCATAACCGTATCACCTGTGATTAGCTCAAGATAAGAGCCCCTTGAAGAATGTCCTCATCTCCTGTGATGAAATGTCTTTTCTTCAGCAACGCATCACGGCATTTTATATTTTTTAGCCGGCTGGAAATGATATTATTTTTTCGTCCGATCCGTACCGGTGACCTCGCTAATGGTGTTGCCGACACCTTAACAGGCCCTGTAAACGCTGTTTCTTTCCGTAAACGGCTTCTCTGTGTCTATATACAGGTTTTTCGCCAAAATACGATCGTTACAAATCCCGATCGTTGAAAAATACCGTTGCAAATATCTAAATCGAGCTAAATTGGTCTTGTGCCAGGCACGGCGATCGCTGCCTCTGAAGAATATCGTATGGACACATTAGATCTGGCAGACAATAGACATGGGGTACGCTAGGGAAAGCATTTAGGATGAGTGCATATAAAAATAAAGAGGTGTTTGGGTCATCACCTCAGAGCCTTCCGGCTGAAGGCTGATGTGTTGATATTGCTCAAGCTTAAATGGGCCAGTGGGTTAATTGCCTGTGGATTCTCGAAGGTCCAAAGTAGCTGATAGTTGGCAGTATATGTAGAAGCAAATAATTCCATGCAGCATGATTGGCAGCATTTCCATGTAACTTGTCAGTGTTGTCAGTGGTAACGCAAAAAGTTGCACTGGAATCGCTATCTAGTAGCTGTCTACTGGTTATGACTTGGTGATCTAATCACCGCCACTCTTTACGACATCTCTTTTATCTTAACTTTCCCATTATAACATACATGTCAACTTAAATGTTCTATCCGCAGGGTCAGCATTGTTTCGAACAGATTTCAATAGGTTCTCACAAACCGATCTTCTCTCAATATTGTCGCGATATTCATTTCAAGTTCTAATCTTAATAGTCTAATAAACTCTCTACTTATGGTTTCAAGTTCTCTATTTCCAGTAATCTGGAAACAAAAATGAGATTCTTTCTAAAACCTCCTTGTCGATTCCAGCAGGAGCAGTGCTGACGGAATACTTCATGGATTCCTTCAAATCATCGCCCAAGGTTTGACCCTTTTCAGCTACAACCTCAATCAACTTAGCTGCTAACTTACAAGCATTGGCAGAGTTGGCCTTCAAGTTTCCAACAACGGTAGCAACAGAAACCGGCTCTTCGTCTTCCTTCCAGGAATCATAATCAGTAGACATACATACCATTTGGTAGGCGATTTCAGCCTCACGTGCCAACTTAGCTTCTGGCAAAACAGACATGTTGATCACCGAGCCCCCCCAAGATCTGTACAACTTGGATTCCGCACGAGAACTGAATTGAGGGCCCTCCATACAGATAACGGTCAAGTCCTTATTGACGTCTCTGGTGTGTAAGGTTGGGTTGGCGGTGCTATCGTAAGGTTGCAAGAAACCGGTTTGAGGAACGTTTTCCTTGATCAATTTGTTCAAAGCCAAATCGAATGGTTCTCCAAACATAGCATGTGCAACAAAACCCTTTTCGAAAAAGGTCGATGGTCTGTTACCCTTAGTACGGTCAATAACTTGGTTTGGCAATACAAAGTCTCTAGGTTTGATCTCTTCTTGTAAAGATCCAACGGCAGAAAATGCAACAATTGCCTTCACCCCAAGACTCTTCAAGGCAGCGATGTTAGCTCTGGCTGGGACATCTGTAGGCAATAAGCTGTGGTTTTGTCCATGTCTGGCCAAGAAGGCTACCGGGAACCCGTCATCAGTCACGGAAATTGTAATTGGAGAAGATGGTTCCCCCCATGGAGTAGAAACATTGATTCTGGCCACTTGTTTCAAGTTAGGTAAGTCGTAAAGCCCAGTTCCACCGATGATGGCAAAGGTGACCTTTTGGTCAAAATGATTGGGCAATTCAGCATTGTTTACAGGTTCTCTAGCAGAAGACATGGTCGATGATAAATAGTCAATTAGTGCCCACGTTGAGATGATTGATAAAGTGGTGGTAAGTGCACCGGAGAGAAAGTGTAAATTCTGTGGCGGTAATCACGTGTGGTAAATGGCGTAAGCATCGAGATACGCCATTAATGCACAATGACGAATTTAATGAGAAGCTGGATTACCTATTGCGGTTAGGGTCTACAATAAATGCATCAACTTTTGTCAGACATCTTGTGGAGACTCGATTCTTAGTCCGAGGATTGACATACTAAAACCACCGATAAGAAACCAAATTGATCGAAGGGAAAAGATATTCGGTACTTAACTTGTTCTTGCTCTTCCAAATAGCTGCTGTTAATGAACATCCCTAAACTACATCAAAATATTTAAATAATAAATGTCATTTTGAAGCATCAAATTAACAAATTCAAAAAAAATCAACCAGAATTAACTCGTATATTTCATTACCAATACTGAACTATTGGACCTCTCTCGAACTAGTACTTATAAGCACTAGCCAATAGGATTGACAATATATGCTTCCACTTCGACCACTTCAACAAAAGTTATAGCATTAAGGTTCTGCGATTTAGATTGGATTCAGTATACATATGTAACCATTCACTAATAATTCTTATCTTACCAACGGGCTATGTTTCAGCATTTCAATTGAGAACATAATACGGTTATTGTATGATGCTAAGTATCCATACCATGAGATTCTATAGCTTATGTGTTATTCCCTATGTCCAACTCAGCGACAAATCCACGTCACATATTCCTCGGATCTCAATACCTCAACTCGTAATGCTAGCTATAATACATCTTGAAAGTTGTTAAGGCTATAACTATACTGTATCCCCTGACCGTAAACAAAGAACGTGTGATTAATTCGTAATATGAAATTAACTACAACATATGAAATCTTAGCATACACAAAACTGCTTCTGAACGTGGGTATTCAAATTATAAGCTTCACCAACTGCCAACTAACAAACAACTCAAGAGGTATCATACGTTGAAAATAACTCCAAATCAAAACTAACTTCACAAACGAAATAAAATATTTGCAGCCGAATTACGTGCATAAATGAAAATCCATAAAATGAAAATTGCCTCTCCAAGACAAAAATGCTCTGCACATAAAATTCGTATTAGGTAAGTTATTATGGCAGCATTTTTTGATATTAGTATGGTGATTCTGACATGATTACAAATTGTTTAGGATGTTCATTGGCTTAAACTTTTTTGTTGTGCCACAGAATTGTAGACTTCTCATTGGATCTCAATAATCCGTACTAATGTAGGAGGTATGGCGTCAATTGAATGCATACTCTACTGGTTGTTTTTTGTATAATACGATAAATGATCATGTTTCTGAGCTGATGTAGTCACGTGGTGGATCAGGTGACATAGTTTTCCCATTTTTGCAAACCCTCGAAACAATGATTCAACATTTATAACGATATCAACTATGCTTCGCCAAACAATCAACATGAGCCTTAGTAGGAGGCTAGCACGGGTTTCAGTCTCGCCGAGATTGATGAGTGTCCGTTTCCAGTCTTCCAAACCCCCGAAAGATCAGGAAGAATTTCTTGCCACCCAAAACAGACGAATTTCGTTGATACCCAAGAAAGGAACATCCGGATTACCTGGACGGGGAGGGTCTAAGCAAGACGACGTTATTCGTGCGAAGGCCGTCAGTAGTCGGACTAAACGGACTATGAGGAAAAGCGAAGGAACTGAACCAGAAATGGAAGCGATAGTGGGTAGTTCGTGCAAGCCAGAGGATCTGCAAGGTAAAATGAGTTATGTACCCTTTAAAGAATTCCCAAAAGTGCCTGAGAGATTCATGCAGATGTGCAGCGAGGACTTGTACTCCCAGTATGGAAAGAACGGCGAAGAGATCGAAGTGGTGGATTCAACACCTAAATATGTTGATTTTGCCATCCCCGAGAAGTTTCTTAAGTCCAATATCAACGCTCAAATCACCGATAAAGATAAGACGTTGGTGGCGGAATTAGACAAGTTTTCCAAGTCCGATGATGACGAAGAAATCAACTCGACACAGCTTAAGTTGATTAAGCTATATTATGACCAAGATACGAACACCCTTCAGCCATTACCGGAACATTCGCTCAAAAAGACGCTTCTGGGAATGATCTATATGAATAAGGCGTTGGAGGATATAGACGATGAGTACTTGTGGGATTTGATCCCTCGGGAGAAGTCATTTGGGGTACCACCATTTGAAGAGAAGATAGTGCCAGGAGGGTTTAAGATGTGGGAAAAAGAGATGATAGAAAAGGATAAGAAGGCACAGGATCGAAAGGATGAGGATAATAAGCAATACCGAGAGTTTGAGATGGCGTTGACGGACTCAAGGTCATTTTTCAGAAACCAAGGTGCTAGAAAGAAGGTAGACAGAAAGTTGGTGAAGAGGTATAAGAAGCTTAAGGAGGAGGGAAAGATTCCTAAGAAAGAATAAGGGTCTAGTAATGTGAAAAGAGTAAGCCTTTGTGAAAGCAGAGTGCTTTTAGACTATACGGAGTTGAAGACTTGAAATGTTTATAACTAAAACCGCTGAGGAGGAGAATCTTCCCGAGGAATACTGAGGATCTTGTGCCCCGACTCTTGGGCAAGAGCCTTTCGAAACGGCTGAAGAAATGTCGGTGAGAACTGAAGAGTTCAGACAATGACTGCATCCATCATAGTAAGTAAATAGAAAAGTATCGACCGGGAAGTTAAGGTAAAGTTAGAGGATGAAGTGTGCGGATTATCCTCTACTGGAGCCTTTCTTACGGTTCTACATTAATGCATAAATAAGCATGTACTATGGGAAAGTGAGGTACACTTGGAATAAATAAGATAACTAGGAAAGACTAAAGAGTAACGAGTAGCCATTATAATAAATGGGCTATTGAGACCGATAGTCTGTAGGATGGGGTAACTGTGAAATGCATCCTTGAATGGAAAACAAGTAGCAGCAAAATCAGCAAGACGCCTAGTCAATAGGCATAATGATAAAAGATATATCACACTAGTGGTCTTATAGAAACTGTTTCTTTGTTGCTTCTGTTCTGTATTTTTTGTCCTTCCCTATTCGGTGATCACCAACTCAACATCCCCGTACCCGTACTTCTCCTTATTTTCCTCGTATACTCTCTTCAACTCGTCCACATACAACTTGTGATAATGATCCAACAATTCATGGGGAATCTTAGTCTTGACGGAGGACTGTTTTTTCTTCTTTTCCTTTGCCTTGAAGAGATTGGTGATCGAGTTCCTTTTGGTGATGACTACCTGCTGGTTCTGATGTTCTTCTTCCTTTTCCTTTTCCTTCTCTTTTTCCTCTTCCTTATTCTTTTCGTGATGTTCCTCCAGTTCGAATTCCGGGTGCTTCAACTTGTAGTCTGCCAAGGTGGAGGCCGGAATGTGGATTGGTCTTCCAATGCAGATGTTGATGGGATTTCTAAAGGGAACTATGCCGAAGTCGTAGATGAACACTCCCCGGGCACTGAAGAAGGGGAGGGTGAAATGGAAGGTTGATTTCATCCATTTCTGAAATGTTTCTCCAATAGACCCTTTTTTGGGAATAGAAAGCTTGTAGATATCGACTTCTCCAAAGGCAAAAATCGGGACAAGCGAGATGTTGCCTAGTTCGATAGCGAGCTTAACAAACCCCTTTCTTTTCTTGAGAACCAATTGAATCTGTTTTCTTTCTTCATTGGTGCCGTTTGCATCACCGTTAGACGTTTCGCCGTTGTAGCCGTTACCGATTTTGTAGTCCTTGGTGACTGCTCCGTTTAAAAGGGATTCTTGGGCACCTCCCACAACAATACAGACTGAATTGTCACCATTCAGGACTAAACTCTTGATATTTCTGGCAGAGGCACTGGTCAATCCCAATGCCAATAAGTAGTCCCGATAGAAGGGCAACGTGAACTGAGTTGTTAATGTTAACGGGAAAATGTTGCCGATTCCCGGTAACAAGCGTTCACCTTTAGAAGGATCATGGAATAAGGGCTTCAAGAACTTGAATAAAGGCTGAAAGGGTTCATTCCGGATAGCATTGGTAGCAAAGGTGCCCATGGCTCCCATGGAAACGATTCCATGTGGATGGTACCCAAAAATGTATCTGGGACCCGTTGAAACAATACACCGGCTAGGGTTTTTTGTATCGTCGTTAAGACGTTTGCTCAATCCTAAAGTCTTGAATATGCGGTCTATGATGGTTCTGGAATTGTGGGAAATCAAGTCTTCTTCATCATCATCATCCGAGTTGTCTACTTCTTCCACCTCTGTGAAAGTGGGATCCAATTCACACGATTTGTGGACGGCAATCGGGAAATACTTGACGAACCATTCCCAAATGATGACGTTTTTCATCCATTCTCGAGTTCTGTAGACCACTTTCCCGTTGGTAGGGGTATGCAAATCGAACCCGTACCACCAGATGAAGTACGGAAGAATCACGATGAACCAAAGAATCCAGCCAAGAGAGAGGACTGCCAAAAAGAGACACACGAAAACCGGGATTGAGATGATGTGCCATATGACGCCTACTGTTTCCAATCTTTGTTGTATGGGGGTGTTTAGCGGGGCGATGTTGATCAAGGACTTTTTTCTTGTTCTGGTTGGGGATATCGAGAGTGGGGAGTGTGAGGATGACGAGGGTTCTGACGACGAGGGTTTCCGATATGAAAGGTCTTTTCCATTCGAAACATGTTCGGTGCCTGTTGAATTGTCTTCACCAGATGGAGGTTCCGGGATTGGGGGATCCAAAGTAGTCAGCGATTCCAAAGTCGATCCTGATTGAGTTCTTTCAGTTGCTTCCCAATCGAGACCTATCTTTTCGTCCTTATCGTGGCCTCTCTTACGGAGCGTTTGGCTTGACATGTTCTAGTGGGGGTTGTTTGAGGATGAAGTTCATCAATTAATTTCGGGAGTACTTATTAGTTGCGGAACTCAGGACTCATGTGGGCTCCCTTGAGATTGCATATAGCAATGTGGGGAAGAGAGGTGTTTTAATTTTTGCAGGAGAGGGGGATCTATAAAAAAGGTCTCCTAAAAGGAAAGTATACCAGAAAGATAAGAAAATGGGTTCCCGCTTTACACAGAGGTGGGATCTTGTATTAGGAAACATTAATAGCTTGGATTATTGTTTGTGTTTTCAGGAAGTACAAGAATCTGCAAGAGGTGGAACTGCAATTGACCAAGGCTGAAGAGACTGTGATCTTCATGTACTGCCAGAGAAGGTAAAATAGTAATTTAGCACAAAAAAAAAAGAACAATGATTGAAATTCTGCTTCAGACAAGTCCGGAAATCAGCAACCAAAATCTCACTAGTTGGCAAGGAATCCCGAACAAATGCATGATCTTTTGCACAGGATTCGTATTTTTCTAGCGAGGGTTTCTCGCTAGCATCCTATCAATTTTTATTTATTTTTGTGCCACACACCTCTCACTTGAAATAAACCTTCTCCCCCATATAGTTCCACCAATCGTCATCCACACACCAAAAATGGTATCGGAAGACAACCGACAAAAAACACACTACTTCATTACCCCCACTAGGCGGAACAAGCGAAGAAAGACCAATGGAACCCCTTTTAGTAATCTCTTCAATGGGATCGAATCAAACCAAGCGGTGAAGTTAAGATTTGACATTTTCAAGAAAATATGGGCCAATCAATTATCCAAAATCAATTCCATTTTGAACAACACTAATTTGGAAATCTTTAATGATTTGAAAAGGTTTCTTGATAAAGAAGGTTCTTTGCATAATAAACTCCCAATTGGGTTTCTTCAATTGAGTTCAAACACTGCCAATAATTTACGAGTACTTGATGAGTTTGAAAAATACTTGACTACCAGTCCGGAGTACAAGGTGGTCACTTTAAGCTCAAAGGTATGTAGCAATATCAAAGCTGGCTTAAGAGAGGTCATCAAACAGTTGACTTTGGGAAAGAAGTTCAAAAATGAAGATATCAAAGAAGACCCTGAAGAGGTTTATGATCCTGAAAATGATTTAGATGGCTCCCATTTCGGAAGAGTCAACTATGATCTCGATGTTTTATTGGACTGGTATTCGGGTTTGGTCTCTCCTATCAACATTGTCATTGTCCTTCAGGACACCACCTCCATCAATAATCATGTGTTGAACCAATTTGTCAAGATCTTGCATTCCTACTGTACGAAATTGCCTATCAAAGTTATAATGGGACTTTCTTCTAATAATATCAGTAACTGGACCAATGACAACTTCAATAATGAGAACAGGATCCTAATCGAAGGGGTCAAGTTCATGGCTAATGATAATAAAAATTTGGGATATACCATCTTGAATGAATTATTCATTGTATCATCCAATAGTGTTTCCAATAAGAAGGGAGTGGAACCAGCTGAGGGTTTCTCTCTGAATTTTATCGCCCCTCTCTTAAATCAAAGCCTAGTCACCGTCATCTTGAATAGATTTGAAAACTCAAACAATTCCATTGATTCGATCATTTCCGAAATCAAATTATCCTACCTTATACATTTCTATCAACTGCCACTTTCGTCCCTAATAGACACATTCCACCACGAAACGGCCTACATAGAGGGACTAAGAAGGTTGGTATCTTTCAAACAACATATCGAGAACTTGCTCCACAATAAGGAATACGAATTGGTGAAGGCTCTTCTTACATCAGATGACTCTATGAAGACTCTTTTTCTAGAATCCAAAGCACAATTCATACAGTATAACGATCTAATTATCGAATTGATTGAAATCTTGATGGCGTCAAAGTCTCCACATATTCCTAAATATCAGAAAATCGAATTCTACAAATTGATCGTCAGCCATCAACTTTTCAATTCCAAATTCTTCAATCAATATTTACGGTCTGAGCCTGAAACTAAATTGTTTTTTGAGCCATATATTAAAAGCGAGTTATTGAACCAACCGATGGACCAAATGGTGTTCTTCGAGGTCTTTTCCATGAATGGAGACTCCAACAAAACCAGTACTAAACTCCCACTTTTTGAAGAGAAATACGACAATTTGATGATCAATTTATTACGGCCCAACTTACGGGCCAACTTGGAAGCTGGCTTGGATACGTTTGATATCATTAGTAGTGTTCGTACGTTTCCTGATATCGATTCGACTAAAATTCTACAATCGGGAACCTTGAAAAATGGGGGTGAAAATACGGATACCTCTCTTGAAGAGAGTTTACCACCCTTAATTACACAACTATTCAGGGTCTATAAGGAAGCACCTGTTTCGATAAATATTTACGATTTCTATTTGGCATTTAAACAATCTTTGGATAGAAAAAAAATCCTGGAATTAGCACGAGACCAGGAGTTGGACGTGACCACCGATGAGGAATGGGACAAGTTGGCGTATTCGTGGTTTATACAGAACTGCTTTGAGTTGATGATGATTGGGTTGCTTAAGGAAAAACCAAAGGGGGATTATTTGGAGAAGGCATTATGGAGGGGGGTTTAAATAAGCAATTAGTGATATTAATTTGCATCAAAAGAAAGTGTCTGAAAAGAGGATCAAATTGAAAGTGTTGGTCTGATTATTATGTCTGCTGGCCTGTTTTATTATTCTTGTTCTTGATACACATTATTGTCTGCTTTTATTGTGCTAGTTGCAGCCGATGATTCTTTTTCGACATTTTCCCCGGATTGATCGGACCATAATTCTTGGGTCAATTGCTGGGCCGATTTGGACGTCAAATCGGGATTGTGTTTATATCGCATGGCCAACACTAGTACGAACATCAACAGAATGAAGGACGCCAATATGAGAATGATCACCATCCGTTGAGCCCTGAACATCCGGTTTGAAATATTGGTAGTATTCGCAAGCATCGTGATAAAAAAGTGTGGCCCATATAATATTTTTTTGCGGTCGCAATCCTGATGTAAATCAGGAAATGAAAAGCCCTAACTGCAGTAGTGAGTTTGTGGCCGATAATGATAAAAATATCACCCCACGATATAGAGATCATTAGTAGTGGCTATAAAATTTAGCTTTCAGAAAGGAATGATACATAGGAGCCCATAAAATGTAGTAGCATCTTTACAGTACATCTTTACAGTACAAGTAGCAGTGTCTGTCTGCTGGAAGTTAAACATAGAGTAGTAGGAATGAAGAACACAAAGTGTTTAAAAAGAGGCT
The DNA here is from genome assembly GCA_030570835.1 of Suhomyces tibetensis. Taxonomy (NCBI): domain Eukaryota; kingdom Fungi; phylum Ascomycota; class Pichiomycetes; order Serinales; family Debaryomycetaceae; genus Suhomyces; species Suhomyces tibetensis. The sequence continues at coordinate 173,285 of JAJLWT010000005.1, forward strand.
GTTTTGGCGTGGTTTAGTTGGAATTCTTTTTCCAGACATTACTTTACTACGAATAATAGGAGACATCCGTCTTTCCATATTCAGACACTTTAATCCTGCAAAAATGACAGTTTGAAAAGGGAGCTGCAGTGACCGAAGTTCATCAATAAGGCTTCGTCAGCAGAAAGGCACGGTTTCTCCTCAGTGGCCACCTTACCGTTACCCCTCGAGTATACATACAAAACATGATTCATCTAAAGGGCAGGGAATGATTATCATGCACTGAAGCACGATACAAAGGAACACACGAGGCACAAAATTTCAGACAGTTAAATTGTTTTGTGGGGTAATGGTGACGTCATTCAAAATGACTGGTTCTGAAAGGAAAGAGGTAATGATGATTAGAAGACAATTTGTGGCATAAAGTGTCTTTATGCGCTCAACAAAAGACACATTGAAGGGCTAAAAATATCTACAACGATAATAAATATTATCTATATTATTTTCCATCTAGTATATATGAAGGTTGCAAAAAGGCTAACACCAGAAAGAGTAAGCTCTCTTGTAGAATGGCAAAGTGGCAATGTAAGCTTTTTGTTCGGCCACCTCCTGTTTGACCAAATCCAAGTCCAAATCTCTTCTACCAGTATCGATATCGATATCCTTTGCTCTAATGTAAAGACGCCAGTTTCTGGAATAAATTTTATGTCCAAGATAGAAGACCAAGACGACTGGTGCTCCCAAATAGGACTCAAAGAAATCCGATACATTAGGTGATCCTCCCAATGGGTAAAGAGCAACCCAGAACTGGGCGATCAAGACAAGAATGTTCAAGCCAAGACCGTAGTACGCACCATAAATACCGACTTGGGAAGTGAAAACAAGCTCATTTGTATCTCTGCCTTGTACAGTGAGAGCACGTCTAAATCTAATAAGACAGAAACAGATGGATCCCCAAGTAAAAATGGAAGACAACCCGGAAAGAGCCAACAACCAGTTGAACACATCGTTAAATTTGTCAGATGCTGTGACGAAACAAAGAAGACCAAACAAACTCTGGACAATGATTCCAACCAACGGACGACCTCTCTTGTCGATATATCCAAAGATCTTTGGAGCTTGACGGGAAGCGGCAAGAGCTGCAAACGTTCTGGAAGATGCGTAAACGGATGAGTTACCGACGGAAAGAACCGAGATCATAATAACGACATTCATTACGGAAGGCAACCCCTTGATTCCGGCGTGTTGGATCGAGATCACAAATGGCGAAGCTGAAGCATCGTAAGAACTCTTTCCAGAAAGCAACTTAGGATCGTTGTATTTGACTAACAATCCGACCAAGGTCAAGGAAACGACATAGAAGAGAGTAATTCTCCAGAACACCTGCTTGGTGGCCTTTGGCAATGATTTTTTGGGATTGGCTGATTCAGCAGCTGCAAGCCCAACCAACTCAGTACCAGAGAACGCAAAGGCTGCGGTTACAAACACAGAACAGACACCCTTGAACCCATTGGAAAATGCACCAGGATCATGCCAGTACTTTCCTCCAATATAGCCACCTACCGGACCACCGCCGCAAACAAGAACTATTCCCAAAATTATATAGCCCAAAATGGCAACCACCTTGACAATAGAAAATACAAACTCGGCTTCCCCGTAACCACGGACTCCGAAAAAATTAATAGCGACAATCAAGACATAAAATATCACCACCAAAGAAGCAGGATTTAATTTATTATTCCAGTACTGAGTGGTGATGGCTGCAGCAACCAACTCCAAGGGAAACACCACCAACCATTGTAGAGCGTAGTTCCAGGCCATGGCAAACCCCCAAGACGTGTCGATAAATCTCGAGTTGTAGGTGACAAAGGCACCCGAAACAGGAAACGTAATGGCCAATTCCCCCAACGACTGAACGGTGGCATACATCATACTCCCGATAAGGATATAAGCAATCAAGAGCCCGGCAGGACCCCCATTATTCAACGATTTTCCAGCACCGATAAAAAGCCCAGTCCCGATGGACCCTCCGATGGCAATCATCTGCAAGTGTCTATTTTTAAGCGATCTGACCAACGGCGAGTTGGCTGTCAACACGGCGATCTTTTCCGCCTCCGTGAGGTTGGGGTCTATACCCAACTCTTCGACGTCTGCTCTTTTGAAGCCGTCCTTGAATCTGGCCCATCCTGTTAACTCGGGTTTCGAGTCCTGTTGTTCAAAGGCATCAATATGGACACCGCCGTTCTTCTCGGTGGAAGACGACACGCTTCTGATGTAGTTCAATTCCTTTTCCGGCATATTTATGGGTATGTCGCTTTTAAGTTAGTGCACATTGTGATGGTGGAAATCTTGCTTATTTATATATGGGACAGGAGGGGGGGTGTCCTTTTTGTCACAACTGCCGATTTCGAAAGATCCAACTAATTAACCTTATCAGCAGCCACAAAAAAAGACAGTCCTGCAGATACTTGTCACCCAAACTTAAAATAATAATCGAGAATATATCATTCAGAAAAGTTCCTGATACCAAAAACTGCATGAAGGCTGATTCCTACGCGGCGATGAAAAATGCCGTCCACAGTTACTGATAACAATACAGACAAAAAATATTGATTTAAGAGTACAGAAAGAGAAGAATTAGAGGGGGATGAAATGGGGCAGCAAGAAACAAGTAACTAATGAAGCCTGTAGACCAATGGACACTGTGAGCAAGTTGATACCTCTATACTTGGACACCAATAGCAACATTTTCCTCATTCTCCCCCATTCGAACATCAAACCACTTTAATCAAACTCGGATTATTTTTTTGGTGATACGACATTGATTGATAACAATTTGGCCGTTTGTTTTAGTGCCACAATATTTTTTCGTCTCTTTAGCAGCTACCAGAAGGTCCAAAAATTAGTGAAGAATATTAAATAATATATCACAAGACACCTGTTACATTTCATTTCAGACGAAAATATAAAACGACGAGGAGGATCTACTTAGGTGAGGGTTTAATTCATTGTTATAGACGTGACTTCTCGTAATTCGGCAGCCAAAGATGACCTTCGTTCATAGCTTCCAAACAGCACTCGCCATTCTTAAATTGGTTCCTAGCAGTTTCTCCTGATCGATAACATATCGTTATCTCCTCGTTCCATGGACATAGGAGTAATATCAGATCACGGCATTCGAATCGGCATTCGAAGGAACTCATAAGGCGCACGAATCGCCCTCCTTCATCAGTTCTCACGTTCACTATGCCTTGGCAATCTTTTGTGTTCCCCCGCAATTCGAGGCACTAGTGGAGCCTCCTTTGACCCTTGCACGTAGCACGCCAGTGGAATGCTACCCAAGGCTACCAATAAGGCTACCAATAACTGTGAGCAAGAGCTGTGAGCTGTAGATGTTATCAGTAGATGTGATCAGATGCTGTATCCAGCAACTGCCACCAGTCGCTGCCATCACAATCGCTACCAACAATCGTTACCAACAATCGCCATCAACATTCGCTACCAGCACACTCACATATGCTCACGTAGTCGCCAGCAACTGAGCACAGTCTACTCTTCTCCCCATTTGCATTCATGTCGTATATTCGCACAATCATTTACATTACTCTCGTTTAGGATATATTTAAACTTTTCAGACACATAAAGAATATGTCTATACAATGAAATACGGCACATGTATGTTGGTACAGGGTAGGTACTTTGTATTAGCGTAGCGAAGGCTAAAAGGTGAAATCTCTACAAAAGGCTTGTTTTGTGATTCACCTCCATACTTCCGTTTTAGATGGTCTTTGCAACTCTTGACCAATTCTCAAATTCTTCGTCTCCGTACTGGATGGATCTAATCCATTCAGCAACTTGCTCAGTCAACTTGCCGACCTCGCCGGTAGAAGACACCTTGATGTCCTTCCCGCCAAAGGAAATGTTACTGATAGGACACACGATTGCAGCAGTACCAGTACCAAAGCATTCAAGAACCTCGCCCTTTTCGGTACGTTCTGCGATTTCGTGGATGGTCACCTTACGCTCACTGACACTCCATTCAGCACCAAGTCTGGCCTTACCAAGCTGGATAACCGAATCTCTGGTGACCCCCGGCAAGATCGTACCGTCCAATGGAGGAGTGACCAACTCTTTTTTGCCGTCCTTCTCAAATGCAACGAAGAAGTTCATGGCACCCACCTCGGTGACATAGCCCTCGTCACCGAAAAGCCACAAGTTCTGCGAATGGCCCTTGCTGGCAGCCTCTGCCTGTGGTACGATGGTCGACACGTAGTTGGCCCCCAACTTGTAGTTACCTACACCCTTTGGCCACGCCCGCACGGCGTAGTCGGTGGCCTCCAAAGACACCGGTTTGAAGCCGGCATTAAAATAAGGTCCGACTGGCGATGCGATGACATACAACAAGGCCCTGTCCGGCGACGAGATACCTAACCCACTGCTGGTACCAATCAATGTTGGACGCAAGTAAAGCGCATACCCAGGTGCGTCTGGTACAAACCGCTGGTCCAAAAGCAACATCTGGTCCAAGCACTTCAAGAACTCTTCACCATCAAACTCTGGTAACGCAGCACGCTTTGCCGTACGGTTCATTCTGGCCATGTTCTGTTCTGGTCTGAAAGTCCTTATTTCACCCTTCTTGTCCTTGTACGCCTTCATCCCCTCGAACAACTCAAACGAGTAGTGGAACACCACCGTGGCTGGATCAAGGCTTAAGTTATGGTACGCACTGATCTTGGGTACACCCCAGCCGTCGGCCTGTGTCCACTCGATCTCCAACATGTGGTCGGTGAACGACTTCCCGAAAACGAGCTTGTCGTTAGGAAGGAGGTCTTTGGGATGAGCGGATTTTTCAATCACGAGCTTGCTAGAATCTAATGACATTGTTAATGGTTGGTTGACGATAATTGTATGAGCAGATTCTCCACGTTTTATAGGACTGCGATTTTTCACTCGATGTTGCGATTTTTTATTCGGCTATAGGTGGACTAGATCACGTGACGGTTTTGTTTCTGACTCATATCCGCCCCGGTATCGGCGTCAAAAAACGAATGATGGAGGAGTGATATATCCGATGACACATCTAGTAACACAACCAAGGTGTTGTATGACACCACTACTTGCATTCCCCCATAGCCTCCCCTTAGCCTCCTCCTTATTTCCACCGATACTTGATAATTAGGGTGCCAGCCAGATTCCCCAAACACCAATACTCATGTCCAAGCAAGGACCACAGACAGTAACACTCATCTCAAACACGATTATTGCAACCTTGCCAAAAGATCGTTACAGTTCACAATAACAGCCCTCCACGCCATCCGCAAATTCCCAGTTAAATGGTCCCCCAGAAATTTCTGCATAGAAATCATTCTCCACCTCTCATCTTCACAGTGCATGAATTGTTCCACAAACATTGAAAAAAAGGTCAAAGACGTCATGGAACAAAATCCCCTCCTCGTAGATACCTGTCTCAGTCACTGATCTTCGCCTTGGGACCCTGACAGTTGTGCAAAAGAGATTATAGTGTAGAATCAGGCTAGCCTACATGTCAAATTAACGACCCAATGTTCGCCAGGATTGCTCCAAAAGATAGATAAATCGTTACCTTGCATTCCCCTACTCGCTTGCGACCTTTCGTCTATTTACCTCGTGTGGTGCTTCGACTAAATACAAAGTTTTGGAGGTATCGATTTTTCAGATTTGTACATTTCGCAGAATTTTGCAATTTTGGAAAGTTTACTCTTTGCGATCCAACGTTGGAAAGCACATCGAAGAAGATGCCAATTGAAGCCAATTGGAACTTTTCAGACTCAGCCAATCATGTCGTCGAATCGTTTGTTATAGGCATCTCACTAGATCTCCTAAGAGAGTTTCTCAACTGCCCCATTGGTGCCCCCCATCATAACATCTACAAATATAATGCCCCCTCTATATCCATATTACTACTATTCTTGATATTCTTGTTATTCTTGTTATTCTTCCTCTTCCTAGACTTCTAACTACCCCCACTCACTTCTGATATTCATCAGGATAAAAGATCAATCTTTCAACACCCTTCTCAGTCAAAACGACCATTCTAATCACACCACCAGACGACCCATCCCACTTGATGGCCTCGCTCAATGCAGTCTTGATGAAACTAACACAGTCATCCTGTTCCATCTCCGGCTTGTAGTTCTCGTTACACCACCCATAGATAAAGGTGGACCCAGAACCAGCAATGGCATAGTCCTGCTTATGTATGGATCCACCGATCGGAATCGAATACACACTACCCTTATTCTTCTTATCATACCCGGCACAAATGATCCCGGCCGTCAAGTTGTCCTTGTTATTGTAACACATCTCCTGAAACACGTTGGCTGCGATCTCGGTTGTAGGACTCTCGCCAAACGGCAATTGCGATGCATATATCTGTAAGTAGTACTTGACCATATCGGCCACGGCCTGTGTATCAGCAGCAGATCCGGAACGACAACAATAGATAGTATCATGGATTTGCGTCAACTTGTCGGTAACTCTGTTGGCAATGTACGAGCCGGTTGTGGTTCTAGAATCGGCCCCCAAAATCACCCCGTCCTTGAATGTCACCGCCATGATAGACGTTCCCAAATTGACCTCTCCTTTCTTGAGATGATTGATATCGACAGAAATCCCGTTCATCGTTGTATGTTGCAATTGTGTGTGGGTTTTGGAAGTTGTGTCAACTGGGTGGTTTGCCTTCGGGAAATCGCCACTTTGTTTGGACGTTCGGGTCAGGTGACATAGTGCACATGACAAATATATCACATGACTGTTGGTCGTGTGACCACATAGCCATATGCGAATAACGCAAAACCCTATGACAACCCTTCCGATACGACTCCAAAACCAACCGCCATGCTTTTCCATCTTTTCAAGGCCGTCACCCTCGCCACCATGGTGCTGCTGTTGACGATCCCCAGCAAGAAGGTCACGCCCCAGACCCCCAAGGAAGACTTGGACCCAGCATTGTCCCCACAAGAAATACAGTTCCTAGAGTACGATCCGGTCATTACCCACAAAGTCGAGTTCAAAATCACCCAGAGAAAGGCCGACCATCTGCTCAAGCAGCTCGGCGAGTTGACGTTGGGATTATTTGGAACCGTCGTACCAAATACCGTCCTGAACTTCGTCCATCTTGCCAACATGACCTATGGGTACGGATACCAAGACGTCATTTTCCACAGGGTTATTAACAGCTTTATGATCCAAAGTGGAGACTTCGAGAAAGCCGATGGGACCGGTGGCCACTCCATCTATCCCCAGAGGCAATTTCCAGACGAAAACTTCAATATCAAGCACAACAAGATGGGAAGGCTTTCCATGGCCAATGCGGGCCCCCACACCAACGGCGCCCAGTTTTTCATCACCAACAAGGAGAACACCCAGTTTTTGGACGGAAATCATGTTGTCTTCGGCCAGTTGATCAACGGTTTCGATACGTTGCACAGAATCTCCACCGTGGGGACTAATAACCAAGATAGACCTACAGAAGAGGTTTTTGTCAGCGATATCACCGTGACGGTGCTTTCGTACTTACCCCATGTTGGCTCTAGCACTGATTTTGTGTCTGAAGTGCCAGAAAAGCCGGTGTACCAGGAAGTGGTTAAGGAAACCACAAATTGGTATCCTGTGTTGTTCATGTTCCTCCTTTTGGGGGGATGTTTCTTTTATTACAACAACTGGTACCACAAGAAGCAGGCTCTTGCGGATATCAAGGATTCCGCTTACTTTTAGAATAGTACAGTTAGATAGTGCTGCCCTAGAAGGGGACAATAGATAGATATCGAATGATGACGTAGAATGGCGCGATAGTCGTAGAATGTCACACACCTGAGGTGTCACCCAATGTCGCGACACCAAAACAGCACATCCCCAAATGGAACTTTTATTTGCAGCACTACCACCATCCACACCATGTCCAAAGAGTATCCCATAGTATTGGTCAAGAACTTGCCCTACAACACCGCCACCGACTCACTCTACGAGCTCTTCGGCCGGTACGGAAACATCAACCAGCTCCGGGTACCCGAAGACCCGTCCAACTTGGGCACCTGTTTCATCATCTACAACAACATCAGCAGTGCCACCAAAGCCGCCAGCGAGATCAACGGGATCAACTACCACGGGCGGTACCTAGTGGCGTCGAAGTATCAGGTCGATCCGGCGAAATTATACGAGGAGGATCTCGTGGCGAGAAAGGCACACCTCGAGGCGCTTAAGCTGGGTTATGAGGAGAAAACACGAGGGGGCGACGGAGAAGAGAAGGAGAAAACATGAAGCGACGATGGAGACGAGAAGAGCGGTCGAGGGTGGTGGCGAGATGGTGGAGAGGTGGCATAAGGGAAGGGAAATATTGTGGTATAGGCTGTGGCTAGCTGGCCAAAGGTCTTGATATGATCGTAGTTCTACACCTATGAGTATTTGAGGCAGCCAGTGCTACTACATTGGTGTGTGGCATCCCCTGCTCGGAAGCTGCTCATATCACCGTGATCGTTGTCTAAGCTCAGTTATATTATCATCTATACAAAACCTACTCGATAGAAATGTTTACCAAGCCCAACAAGTAATAACTGATCAAACCAGTAAACACGAATCCCGAGATTTTCAACACCTTGAAGATGTAGTTGGTGGGGGTGTACTTGTACTTGATCAACACGTCAATGGCACTCAAGTTATCGAAGAGATCGTCGTAATGTAACGTGACCTTGACATGGCCGCCGGCAACATCCAAAAACGATTGGTCGTTGTCCACCTCGATGGATCTATATTTGATAGGAGAAGACACGTCGATGAATTCGGCGTTTTCTGGCAAGTAGAATGACAAGAATGCATTCTTGTATGAGACGTCTCTAAGAGTATTAAGTAACGGAACCTTAGCAATAAACGTGTCGTCGGTTTCATGCACCTTATGGACATGGTTAGCGATCTTGTTGTTCCACCCCAAGGTGAAGTTGTAGTGCCAGGCACCGAAAATAGGGTATCTTGGTTTCAAAACAAGATTGTTTTGTGCAACGGTATGAGTCGAAACCACTCCGACCAAGTCGGAATAGTAGTAGTCTTCAAAGGTACTGCCTTCAGCGAAAGGGAATTCCAACTGACTGATGGCCCAATGAGAACCTGTAGCTCCATAACGGCCCTTGATCCAATCGACTCTGGAAAACCCTTCCGACAATTCGGCAGCCCTATTGGTCAATTCGTAGTATTCTTCGAAAGGCAATTGTTCGACTCCAGAGGCCGGAATCCATACCGATCTATTCAAGTTTTCCACCAATGCCATAGGACGATTATGGTCATAGTATAACCCCATTGGTACCAATGTGAACGGCGAAATCTGTTCCGAAATAGGTCCATAGACCAAGGCCTTGTTTTCGACCCTGGCCTTGAGCTCCGGAGCATCGCTAGTCACCACCACGTCGTCGGCTAGCACCAATTCCATTTCTTGGCCCTTACGGATGCCAATAAACTGCAACGAGTATTGTTGGGTGTTATAACGCGAGTAAGGGAACTTGTTCAATCTAGCCAACAACTGTTGTTTGTCGTCCATCTTCAACTTGTGGGGCAATGGCTGCAAGGCATCGATATAGACATAGTTGACCGTCAATTCCACGTCACTATTGGGGGCAATTGGAATTGGCAAAGTGAACTTGTAGGTGCGGTTGGCGACCCAAACGGCGTCGAGATCGACCCTTTTCTTGCCATTGGTCATGGTGGCGGCGATGGCCGAAACCGAAGGAATTGAATCGAACCCATCATTGATGGTGAACAAATATTCATCCTGAGGAGTATCGGCTATGTTCTTGACCACGATCAAACAGGACTCCTTGACGTACGACCGACTAAGATCCAACGTCCGTGAGTACTGGCTGTTCTCCCATACCGACGCGTCTTGCACAAGTGCACAGCACAACGATATAAATAACGATATCAACAAACAAGATTTGTACATTATGGGTAACGTCTAGTGATTTTGAAGTTGACACTTTTCATTTTGATCGACACTCGCCGGTCACGTGGAGGGGACCACTCGCGAACAAACCTGCAAACCGCCCGGCCGGCATAACCTGTAAAAATAACCATTTTGCCCATTGGGCCCAGGACTGTGTGCAGGATTGCACCCGTTTCGAATCCGTCGACCGAAGCATACATCAACAACAACACCAGTGAAAATTGTACCGTGCCCTATTTGGGCCAGGCGATAACAGCCCAATTCCCAACGGTACATTTCGATACACATGACACTGAGGATAGCTAGCGGACCGTCGCCTCCACCCGGCTCCCCCGCTTTGGGCCTGTGGAACCCCCACTTTGACCGGCTGGCCGCCGTTCCTCCACCAACTTTTTAGCTGCCAAATCACACCCGCGCTCCGCGCCCCCTGGCTTTGTGTATTTCTTCTTCCACTGTTTTGCCGTCAAGATGAAACTATCAATCATTGCTATCCTCTTCCCCCACCATTTCCTCCTCCACCCGTGATGTCTTTTGAAGATCTCATTCCCGTAGTAAACAAGTTGCAAGACATCGTGACCACCACCCAACTCGAGGAGTTGGACTTGCCGATTTTGGCGGTGGTCGGCTCCCAGTCTTGTGGCAAATCATCAGTGTTGGAAAACATTGTTGGTAAGGACTTCTTGCCCAGAGGTACTGGGATCGTCACCAGAAGACCGTTGGTGTTGCAGCTTATCAATATTCAGCCGGACGATCCTATGATCAAATCTTCGGCCGCCGAATCGTCCATTTCCCGCAGCAATCATAGTTACAACATTTCAAAGTATAAGGACAACTCAGGCTCGTCGACAGATGGCTCTAGTTCGACAAATGGCTCCGGTAATGGCTCTGGTTCTGGAACCGGCACTGGCTCCGGCTCCTCCTCCGACGACGTCGAAGTCAACTTGGAAGAACATTTGAGAAAACATGCCAATGGCGGCCGTAACTCTCCTCCTACCGAATGGGGTGAATTTTTACACATCCCAAACAAGAGATTCTACAGCTTCCATGATATCAGAAGGGAAATCGAAAATGAAACCCAAAGAATCGCTGGCCAAAATAAGGGAATCAGTAGGTTGCCCATCAACTTGAAAATCTTCTCCACTAGAGTGTTGAACTTGACTTTAGTCGATTTGCCAGGGTTGACCAAACTCCCTATTGGTGACCAGCCAACCGATATCGAAAGACAAACCCGCAATTTGATCTTGGAGTACATCTCCAAACCTAACTGCATTATTTTGGCTGTTTCTCCTGCTAACGTCGACTTGGTCAATTCCGAATCGTTAAAATTAGCAAGACAAGTAGACCCTACTGGTAAAAGAACAGTTGGTGTTTTGTCGAAGTTAGATTTGATGGATCAAGGAACAAATGCCATGGATATCTTGAAAGGTAATGTTTATCCTTTGAAATTGGGGTTCATTGGTATTGTCAACAGATCTCAAAAAGATATCTCAGACAACAAATCTTTGGAAGATTCGTTGTATGCTGAACAACAATTCTTCTTGAACCACCCTGCCTATAGAGCGTTTTCAAACAAATGTGGTACCCGTTACTTGGCACAAACCTTGAATAAGATTTTGATGAATCATATTAGGGAAAGGCTTCCTGATATCAAAGCTAAATTAAACACTTTGATGGGCCAAGCAGAACAAGAATTGTCCAACTATGGCGATATTCCTTCGACATTGACCAATTCCAAGGAAGCCAGAGGTGCATTGGTATTAACTTTGATGACAAAATTTGCTAATAGCTTTGTCACCTCGATCGAAGGTACCTCAATGACCGAACTTTCCACCAGGGAATTGTGTGGTGGTGCCCGTATTTATTTTATCTACAATGAAGTCTTCGGCTCTCAATTGGCTGCAATCAACCCTACCCACAACTTGACTATCCATGATATTAGAACCGCGATTAGAAACTCAACAGGACCAAGACAATCTCTTTTCGTTCCTGAATTAGCATTCGATTTGCTTGTGAAGTCTCAAATAAAGCTTTTAGAAGAACCAAGTCATAGATGTGTCGAGATGGTGTACGAAGAATTGATGAAGATTGTTCATAATGTTTGTTCTTCCAGCATCGGTCTTGAATTAAACAGGTACCCAAGATTACAAAGTAAATTGATTGAAGTTGTGAGTGATTTGTTAAGAGAAAGATTGGGACCTACCATTAAATACGTTGAATCTTTAATTGAGATCCAAAAAGCATATATAAACACCAACCATCCAAACTTTATTGGAGCAGCCAAAGCAATGAGTATAGTTGTTGAAGAACGTCAAAAGCAGAAGGAATTGGAACTGACAAGTAAATTGAGATTGGCTAGTGAAAGGATTTTGAACAGAAGAAATGATAGAGCCATTGAAGAAGAAGAGGATATTGATGAAAAGAGCGTTCCTGGTGAAGAAGATATCAATTCGGTAGATGACGAAATCAAGCCTCCAAAGCAAAGAAGAAGTGACTCCAACAAGACTACTTATTCCATCAGATCCGAATCCACACCAAATCTTCCATCCAATCATAACCAACATCAAGAATCTTACTTGAATTACTTCTTTGGTAAAGATCCAATAATTCATCAACAACAATTACAAGCCCAAGCCCAATTGAATCCTACGCCTTTCAAATTCCCACATCCTCAAGAAGGTACGTTACAATTCAACAACAATTTGGTCAATAATAACATCCATATTGGATCAACTTCTCAACCAAGCTTGGACCACTTCAAGTCCTTGAGTGTCAACGAATCCGCACTGTTATCAGAAGATGCTTCCTTTGAAAGTGATGACACCATCAATGAATTGAATGAACGTGAACAAGTGGAATGCGAATTGATAAGGAGACTTATTGTTTCGTACTTTGGAATCGTTAGAGAAATGATCCAAGATCAAGTTCCTAAATCCGTCATGTGCTTATTGGTGAATTATATCAAACAACACATCCAGAATCGTTTGGTGGTGAAGTTGTACAACGAATCATTATTCGACGAGTTGTTACAAGAAGACGAGGGTATCCAAGCCGAAAGAGAAAAATGCATCGAATTGTTGAAGACTTACAGGGAAGCCTCCAGAATCATCAGTGATGTTGTGTAATTAAAATGTCCATAAAATTAAACCCATTGTTTATAGTGTCTTACTTATTCTATTTATTGTGATCGACTAACGATCAAATTTTACACCAATAAATATCAGATTTTGACCCAGGGGTAGTTATACTATTAATTATTCTATTTTATACCTCATCGCTATATTTCTGTCTAGATTGGAGGAAATCATTCCTCTTGATACTCTTCATGAATTTGACATTATGTTTCATCAAATCCCCGTACTTAATTCCAGGCACTCCTCCATCTTCGTTGCTATTGCCATTGTGGTTACTGTTGAGGAATTCATAGATCTTATTCCTGTCATCAATACCCAACAAATACGTCTCTAAACACTGGAGGATCGAAAGGCTTAGAGTGACCAATTTGATGGCATTATCTCCATCCTCTATTTCATTTTCAACTTCATCATTACCAAGTAAGATTCCTTCCCTGCTACCACCTGCCATTTCTGCATGGTTAATAAATCCTCCAACCAAAAGATTATCGAACACTTTGAACCAAGTATCTAAATCCATAAACTTCAAATCTATGAAAAGGGTAAGCCACCAGTTCATGGTGATGATATCAATCTCGATTTCCAAGTTACAAAAGTGTTGATGCAATTCCGGCAAAAAGGTGGCTAGATACTCTTTTTTAAGAACGAGTTGATCCAATTTGATCCCTAGCAACGAGTTGAAAAAAAGTTCATTTCCATTATAGTTCGGCAAGATCTCCTCAACCAACCCCAAAAAGATCCAAAATATATCTTCTTCGTTGATTCTTTCTTCTCCTTTACTCAAGAGTAGATTACCCACTATTTTGTTCATACCTTGGAAGTAACCAATATCCGGTCGATGGGCCACAAATGCATACAAAATCCTCTGAAGCTTATAATAGTTGGGTCCTGGTTTTAATTCAATCATATTATTGAAGAAATAATTCCATGGCAATGTCCGATGAAGATCCAAGTTGATTTGTCGTACATTATTCTGGATGGTTTGTTGTCGATAATCCAAACCATTTGTGTCCTCTTGATTGTCTTCATTGGCATACAGTTCCACTTCACTAAGTAATTCATGGTATTCCCCGTTAACTCTAAGGTTCTTAGCCCCCGAAAGATGCATCCAAACCCGGAATCTATGCTTGATAGGAACACCATTCTGATTAACTAGCGCAACCAATCGGTTATAAAAGTCGGTTCGCTTGCCTTTTTTGGTACTATTATACATATCAAGCTTGATCAAGTTCAAGCCCCTTTTTCCAATCATCATTTCTTCTCCTTCATTCATTTTGGTAAAGAAATCCTTCTCGATTTCCTTCAAGAGATTATCCCATAGCTTTTCAAATTGAAGGTTCATTGAATCATGGATCTTGGAAATCTCTTTAAGTTGATCAATAGTTTGTAGTTTGTCTTTGTTACCTATAAGAATGGCCTGGGATTCTTCTGCTTCTGTGACACTGGAACTGGAACCCCGTGAAACATCCGACTCTTTTGCTTTTGGTTCCAATTCCCCTGCTTCTTGGGGCCTTTTTGGCTCCTTTAGTTCTTTCTTTTTATCGGTGATAAAGCCATATTTATCAATACTGATTTGTTGATCGTCCATTGGTATTCTTAATGTGTCTTCTTCAGTTTGGTGTATATTATCCATTTCAACAGGATCTTTACCTCTCTCTGGCCTAGGCTCTCTTATAAAATGAAACGATCTTGAATGGGGTCTTGTTTTCCCTAAAAGATTCGTGTAAGAGCTTGAAGTTTCTGACGTTCCATAACCAACAGGTCTATGGGTATCTACCAAATCGTCAGTAGAATTGAACCATCTTAGCCAGCTTTTGTTCGATTGCTTATAAATCGGTTCCAGTTTCGGCATACTCGTCGACGAAGACCTCGCCATTGACAGTTTCTCTATTGACATCAGATCTTGTATCGCATTGCCAATCATATCCTTAAGAGCGATATCGACCTCTTTTTGCTCCTCATTCGTCGGCACCACTCCATTCTTTATGTCCTCGCCAGCTGTTGACTTCGGCTCTCTTTTGCCCTCCTTCAATTTCTGATGGATCTCCAACGTCGTCAAATTGCCGTACTCATTGCACAACTTGATCAATCGTTGTTCGCTGGAGAACTTTTCCAGTCTTAAAAGGATCAACTCCGACTCTTTCTTGGCAAGGTCCACCGAGAGCTGTTTGACCAATAGGAGCGGGTCATCGTGGTACTTCAAATGGATCAATCGGTTGAGCTGGTGTCGTTTTAATTGGTGGAGATTACCTCCTAATGAGTCTACTAATGCGGTAGACGAGTCAGGAGAAATAGACGTCGGCAGGGATCCGAGGCCAAAAAGATCCATGGTCTCGCCCATCGGCGATGGCGAAGTTCCGTTGACATCATGTGGAAATAGACTATCTTTCTTTTTAACCATAGGATCTTAAGGCAGGACGTAACAGTTTGTTATCATAATTTGTGCAGTATCTGAAGAAGGTGCGCACCCACGAATCGAGCCGGGGACAAAAGTTTCAAAAAAAGCCATCCATGGTAAATGCCATCACTTATTAGTGTCATAGAAAAGCCACGGAAGCGTAGGTTCATCCAGGATTGAAGGGTGGATCAAGCCTCCTACTGGATCATGGCAAGCCCACATTCTATCTGCAAAAAAAAAATGGTAAATCTCTTTGTAAAGCGTGTCATCTTTATGCAAGGACAATGCTAATCTTCTCTGTATTGTTAAAATTGACAAGTGTACCACCTCGAAAGATGGTACGAACAAAACAGTTTCGCAACGGCCCAAGTGGTGTAGGTGTCTTCACGTGCCCGATCATATCATGCGACCCGGTACACGTGTAAGCTACCACATTTTTGCGGCACCGCCATTTCGTTAATAGCAATGGTCGGAATAAATTACGAGGCACCAACGCTGAGGTATCGACTCCGGCCATCCTCCATGGCATTGGCCTACCTACACCAGCTCGACTCGTCCCCGGAACCCCCAATGTAAATCCCCGGAACCCCCACCATGAATTTTGATCCTAAAAATAATGAAACCCGATATTTGTACCTTACTAAGCCACTAACTTTCTGCGGTATCGTAGCTTGATCGTGTCGTGGCGACAATTTTTCAAAGCTACTCTCGCTATGGCTACGCAGGGATAACTTTAAGGCCCACCAAATTGATATTGATTTTCTAGCGCCATCAACACCTCCAATGACACGAGTCTCTATCATCAGATACATATCCCTAGGGGTGGGGATCTTAGTGCTATACTCACTCACCTACATGATGAACAATTCGAACGGCAGTGTCGATCTTGTCAACACCACCACCGCCAACACCGTAGCACCACCGGCGCCTGTGACACATGTAAAGCCCCATGTCGACCTGGCGCCCATCAAGGATGCCTCCAAGGAAGAAGCACAAGGGTTGAAACAGATAGAGGAGGTGTCGCCTGTCGGGGCCCTCAGTGACTCCGCCAAGGACCACATTGCCACCGAAGAGAAGATTAAAGCTACATTTGTCACCTTGGCCAGAAACAGTGAGCTTTTTGATTTGATCAAGTCCATCAGAAGAGTCGAAGACCGTTTCAATCACAGGTACCACTACGACTGGGTATTTTTCAACGACGAGCCATTCACGCAGGAATTCAAGGACTTGACCAGTGCCATTGTGTCTGGGAAGACCAAGTACGGGGTTATCCCCAAAGAGCACTGGTCATATCCCGATTGGATCGACCAGAATAAGGCGGCTAAGTCCAGACAGGATATGAAGGAAAAGGGTATCATCTATGGAGACTTGGAGAGTTACAGACATATGTGTAGGTTTGAGAGTGGGTTTTTCTGGCAAAACCCCCTCATGGATGAGTACGAATGGTACTGGAGAGTCGAGCCCGGTATCCAAATCCACTGTGACTTGGACTACGACTTGTTCAAATATATGAAGGACAACAACAAGGTGTATGGATTTACGATTTCGATCCATGAGTTCCATGCCACCATTCCTTCGTTGTGGGACCATACCAAGGAGTTTATCAAGGCCAATCCGCAGCACGTAGCCGAAGATAACTTGATGGACTTTATTTCGAACGACGGCGGCGAGACGTATAACTTGTGTCATTTCTGGTCGAACTTTGAGGTGGCGTCGTTGGATTTCTGGAGATCGCAAGCATACCGCGATTACTTCCTGTACTTGGACCACACCGGAGGGTTCTTTTACGAGAGATGGGGTGATGCGCCGGTGCATTCGATAGCTGCCGCCTTGTTTCTTCCTAAGGACAAGGTGCACTACTTCGAAGACGTGGGATACAACCATGGGGTGTATACCCAGTGTCCTTTGAACCAGGAATACAGATACAAGCATAAATGTGTGTGTAAGCCGGAGGATGATTTCACGTTCCGGGGCTATTCGTGTGGGAAGAAGTATTATGATGTGATGAATCTTGAGAGGCCCAAGGAGTGGAAGGAGTTTTCGGGATAGAAGACGAACGACGGTCGCGGGGGAGTCTTGGGTCGGTTGGTTGGTTGGAAAGGCATTGGTGGCATTGTAGAGACATCGGAGAACGCATTAGTCTACGAATAGCCCTTCTATGTACTAGTCTAGCAAGTATCGTTTATGCGCAAGCAAGTCTAACCTTAGCCATAAAATCTCTCTACCACAACTCATAACTCTCAAGATAACCAGTTTATTATACTATGCACAACCCTATTATTATTGTAAGCACCGCCATTATTCTAGTTATCAGCCTAGGCCCTACCGATAACCAATTGTCACCTACGGTCCACCCCACTCCACCGCACATCTCCGGGCCCAGCGATTGTTCTTCTACGACGCTTGCTCGATTCTCGATAATAATAGCACCATTTTCGGTGCATATTTTTACGAGCAATATACGAGCCTGCTGGTACCCCCTTGCCCCTGCCCCCGTGGGTACGCCAAACGATGGAAGCTTCTCCATGAAATCTGTAACCCACGTACTACCTAGGCAGTTTCTGTGTCCCCATAATGGGGCACCCGCAATAGAGTCTTCTGGGCCGTGCACCCCATCGCAAAGGTATTCGCTGCATATGGACCAGTTCCCCCGGTTAGACGCCCGGCCGGCGTATGTTTCGGGTGGTGAAAATTGAAACTGGCGCGAAGAAAAATCGGAGGATATTTTTAGCAGCCCCAAATTCTCAACAGAGGACACGTAATGGAAAGGGCGGGGGGACACCTCCACAGTATGAGCAGCACCGCCAGCGCTAGCACCGCCATCGCTAGCACCACCAACCCCACCAACCCCAGCTAGATACAAAAAGGAATCACACCTGCCTGTTCCGGACTGCCACCCTCTGTGCTCTCGATCTAGAACCTTTTTATCTTCAACAGGCTAATCGCTCTTCCCTGTTTTGGCAGACGTGTCTTTAAGGTTTGTGGCATGGCCAAACTTTGGCGCGCAAACTTGGCACGCACGACTGGGCCCGCCAATATTTCTGGCCCTATTGGCAAAACACGGCGGCGGTGCAAGTCGTGTGCGCCGACAGAGACACGTACGCGATTTTTTCCAGCGGAAATAAAACCATCCGCAATCCCTGGCAGCAACCACTTTCGCTACCACTCAATCCCCGTCGTATCACCCGCCATGGCTTCTCGATCCAATGCCCGAATCATTCGGTTTGCCGTGTTTGCCTTGATCTTGGTCGCATGTGGATACATCCTCTCAAGAGGCTCCTCCTACACCGTTTCGTCGGTGGCTCCCGCCGGCAAGGAAACCGCCGGTAAGGAAACCACCGGCCAGGCAGCGCCAGCTGCCGCTGGCGCCAGCAAGCCGGTGGAAAAGGCCAAAGAAGCCGCTGATCCATTGGCACAAGCCAAGCCAAAGACCCAGGCCGCTGCCGCCATTCCTGGCGATAGGGTCAAGGCCACTTTCGTCACTCTTGCCCGGAACCGTGATTTGAATTCGATCTTGGGCTCCATCAGACAGGTTGAAGACCGTTTCAATAAACAATTCAAGTACGATTGGGTTTTCTTGAACGACGAAGAATTCGAACAAACGTTCATCGACGAGACCACGGCGTTGATCTCCGGTACCACCAAGTACGGACTTATTCCTAAGGAACATTGGTCGTACCCTCCATGGATCGATCAAGAAAAAGCTGCTTTGACTAGAGAAACAATGAGAGAAAAGAAAATCATCTACGGTGACTCGGTCTCCTACAGACACATGTGTCGGTTTGAATCTGGTTTCTTCTGGAGACATGAGATCATGGCCGAATATGAGTACTACTGGAGAGTCGAACCTGATATTCTTATCTACTGTGACATAGACTATGACATCTTCAAGTGGATGAAAGACAACGATAAAGACTATGCGTTCACCGTTTCGTTACCTGAATATAAGGAAACCATTCCTACTCTTTGGGATACCACCAAGAAGTTCGTTGAAGAAAACAAACAGTATGTTGCAGAAGACAACTTGATGAATTGGATTTCCAACGATAATGGTAACACTTATAATGGGTGTCATTTCTGGTCCAATTTCGAAATTGCTAATTTGAATTTCTGGAGATCCGAAGCCTATACCAAATATTTCGAAACTTTGGATAAGGCTGGGGGATTTTTCTACGAAAGATGGGGAGACGCACCAATCCACTCCATTGCTGTTTCGTTGTTCCTTCCAAGAGAAAAGGTTCACTTTTTCTCCGATGTTGGATATTATCACGGACCATTCCACAACTGTCCTGTTGATCCTAAAGTCAGAGCAGCCAAGAAATGTGTATGTAACCCAACAGAAGATTTCACGTGGAGAGGATACTCGTGTACCAGTAGATTCCATACCATCACCAACAGACCTAGAATGGCTGGATGGGAGAACTTTACTCAATAGAGTTAATACGAAGTGAGGATGAACAAAACATGTAGCAATGGCGACTGTAGAAAATACAAATGAAGGGGAAAGGACGAACCTGAGCGTAGCAACAAAAAGGATGACGACTAGAGACTAGAGACTAGAGACTAGAGACTAGAGACAGCAGGATAAGTGGAGTAGCCCGGTGCAGAAGGCCCGAACCGCACCGCTCAAACGGATATAGGCCACCACGGATAATCATGGAATTGTGCTCAACAATAGTCACTGGCATGCGCTTACCGATCCGATCCTCCTGCATGGCTATCTCCAGTGCTGCCTGGTGCTGCCACTCTTGTGATGACAAATGGCAGAAAATAGAAACAAGCTGTCAGACACCCGCGCGATCGTTCACAGGGGGTGTCAGTTATATGGGAGAGCTTAGAGGGAAGGTGGTAGGTTTGTTAGATGGCCCGCTGGCACAGATGGGCGTCCGCCACCATACAAGTACCGGCTGTAGTATAGTCCCCCCACCAGAATCAGCGCCGCCACCGCAGGCGGAACTAGTGAGACTTCGGAGATAGCACCGGCGCGAACACTTTCCATGCACCCTGCTGTCGTGCCACCATCGACGGCTACCCTCCCTTGTCCATCTACCCTCTGGCTGCCATTAACTGCCGCCACCCCTGCCACCGTGCCGTCCTGCCGCCATCCCTGCCGTGCCTTCCTGCTCCCTCCACCATCCCTTCCTGCTGCAGCAAGCGCATACTCTGAAACACACTTTGTGGTCGAACGTGAAACAAATGTGTGGGTCCAGTATGTGCGAGGGCCATTGCCTCATTGAGCTACATCGACTCTGTGGCCAGACACCGCCATGGTCTCACCAGAATGCACACCATCAACCTCCTCAAAACACCAGGCAACGCTCCTGGGAAAAACGCCCCCACCACCCACGCCATTCCCCAACGGTGCCAGCCCACGTCGGCTACTGCCGCCGCCACCACCCAAACCGTTTCTGCTGTCCCGTGACTCGTAGCCTTCCTGGTGTTTCTCGTGTAATTTATTTCTTTTTGTGCAGTGTTTTACATCGATATTCCATTGTTCCCCTGACCTCCAAAACACGAGTGTGCCGGGGCCAACTCTCGTAGGCCTCCAAAGGTGTCCATATATTCCTTCCACTGTCCGCCATTTCCTCCCCTCGTACGCTTCCTGACCCTCCCTCATGGTACAAGGCGAAGTGGATAACCCTCGCAGTCTGACCTCGTCACCACCACCCCCCACCAAAAGAAGACCCCAATCGTTAGACCTCTCGCTACCGTCAACGCTCTCGCCCTCCACCAACAACTCCACCATGGCCCTCCGCATAGTGTCGCCAGGCCTCCCGCTCCTCAACGAGGAAATGGAAAATACCGTCAAAATCTCCCAGAAAATCGAGCAACAACAACGAAACCTCATAGCAGCGAGACAGGCCGGCTCGGCTGCCACGTTGTCGTCGGTTTCGCCGTCTTCGTCGTCGTCATCGTCGTCGTCTTCGTCGTCGTCCGAACTGTCGGAAATAGACACCTCGAAAGACCCCCGTCCGGCCCCCGTCGACCTCCCAGCCGGCGCCCGTGCCACGTCGCTCGAGCCGCCACCCCAAAAGACCATCAACGTCCTATCCGACATGGATCGACTTTCGACCCCAACCTCGGCCAAACGCTTGAAAAGAGACAACATCCCGTCGCCGTTGACCATCTCCGAAGATTCCCCGGCGTTCCCTGCCACATTGAAGCCGCTGATCCAATCGGCTCCCATAAGGCAATCGAGACTCTCATACCCAAAATTTCACCCCCACCAACAACCCCCCCACCAACAGCCTCCAAGAAGACAAATGCCGGCCCTCCACCAGGGCCACCCCCACCAGGGCCACTCTCACATCCCACAATCGACATACCATCAACCGGCGCCTCCCCAGGTGTTCACCCCCACATACCAATATAGCTCGCCTCACGTCCAACAGTACTATCCGTCTCCAGTACAACGAAGACAGTATAGACCTGTTCCTAATACCCAGATCACATATCTGTCGATTCCACATGCACAACAGATGCCACCCCGGATTGTCCAGAGCGGGCCCCACCCAGGCCCATACCGTAGATCGAGAATGATGGCGCCGTATACCACCACTTCCCCATACTTTCCTCGTGGAGTGAGAGCCATGCGCCCACTTCCAACCACCATACACACCAACACCACCGCCATCCCTTCACCGGTGCCCCCGCCACCCAACACTTCTTCTTCCGGTCAGCCAGTGGCGCCTCCGCCCCAAGTGACGGCCATCGGAACGTCCAATGTCGAATCCAAACCGTATTCGGTGACCGATATATACCAGGGAGATGTCGCCATGGTTGCTCCATTACAGTCACAACCACTTTCGGCACAACGGGATTACTTTGAGTCCTCCAAACCGGAAAAATCAACCCTCAAGGATGACAGATTGCCTGTTTCCGACGATGAGGTGAGAGAAATGCAAGAAAAGTATAAGAACCACCATGCAGAAGAAAGGCGTCGTCAAGAATACGGCACAAATGCTTACTACAGTCAGAATAACCCCCCACGGGCCCAAAACGTGAAGCAAAGCGAGATCTTTGGATCTATCAACATGATGAATGAAAGTATATTCAACTTCAAGATCTTCAAGTCCGAAAAAACAGCAAAAGATGAAGAACCAAAGGAAGAATCAAAGGATGCAGCTACTAAAGAAAAAAGTGGAGAAAAAGAGCAAGAAACAATTGTCAAGGCTGAAGTAAAGAAGTCACAAGATAAAACCGATGCAAATTCCGAGAATAATAAAGCTAATACGAAAGATCACGAAGCAAAGCATTCGGATAATAACCCCAAACCAGCGTCCCCTAGCACTTCTTCCAAAGATACAGGCCCTGAAGACTCCGATTCGTCCGAATGGTTGGCCAAAGAAAAGGACAAGTTTCTCAAGATCTGTGAAACATGCTGGACCGAATTTGTCAATTCAAGAAAAAGTACCGGATTCTGATGAGTATTCTAGCACCGTCTTATGGTTTTGAAACTTCCTTTATCGACCAGTTTGCATTTAATAGGTTCCAAGAGAACTGAAACTTTGTATAATAGTGTTACTACTAATAAATGTTCAACTAATAAATAGAAGAAAAGAAAGGAAAAAAAGTAGGAAAAAAATAGAAAAAAATAGACCATGCTACTCCCCTAATGCAGAGCTATCTTTATAAACTACCAAATATCCAACTCTTAACCCTTTCAATCTTGTTATTCACTAGCATTAGCCGCCAACTATATTGTCATTCTCTTTCCATCAGTATTAGGTCGTGCGCGCGCACGTTCATGAAGGCAAAAATGTCGACTTGAGTATGTCAAAATTGTTCCACCAAACTCATCATAATAAAGAGGATGATTTCAAGACATCTAATAAGGGGAACGCCGATCATAAGGAGTCTTGTGAGCTCCAGATTGGCGGCACATCGTCCTCAGACGATAACGAGACTTTTTTCCTCGCAAAAACCGTTGGCATTCCGTCAGTCTTTGTATGTTCGAAATGCCGACAAGAAACAACCAGACGGCGATAAACCTCCACAAAAGAAGGAACAAAACGAAACGGATAATGAAAACGGTAATGAAAAGGAACAGGAAAAATCTCCAAAGAGAAAAATGGATCAGGACGAAAAGGATATTCGTGATGAAATCAAAGAACGGTTGAAGAAGAAGAATCCAAATATGGATCCTAACAACATCAAGGTGTACCAATTTGATAATAAGACGTTGGCAAGGATGGCCATTGCGTCCACGGTCTTTTCTTTGTTGCTTACGATCTATCTTTTGACCAATAAGAAGGACAGCAATGACTTGTCATTCCAAGACTTCAAGACCAATTATCTCGAAAAGGGCTTGGTGACAAAATTGACAGTGATCAACAGATTTGCCGTCGAAGCCGAATTGATCAGAGGTGCTGTGTCCGACCAAACCTTCCAATCCATGCATGGAACCCCGGCTGTGGTGTTCACTATTGGTTCTGTAGAATTCTTTGAAGAAGAAATGAAATTGATTCAAGACAAGTTGGGCATTCCTATCGAAGAAAGATTGCCAATAGCTTATGAAGAACGTGGTTCTTGGCTCAATTATATCATTCCGATCTTGCCCACTGTATTGTTGATTGGTGGTTTGTGGTACATGACCATCAGAAGAGCCAACCAAAGTGGTGCTGGAGGTGCTGGGGGTGGCCCAGGGGGTATATTCAAGATTGGAAAATCTAAGGCCAAGCTTTTCAACCAAGAAACAGAAGTGAAAATCAAGTTCAAGGACGTTGCTGGCTGTCAGGAATCTAAGGAAGAAATCATGGAATTCGTCAAGTTCTTACAAGACCCTCAAAAGTATGAAAAATTAGGTGCAAAGATTCCAAGAGGTGCTATTTTATCAGGACCTCCAGGTACAGGTAAAACTCTATTGGCTAAGGCCACAGCTGGTGAAGCCGGAGTGCCATTTTTGTCAGTTTCCGGTTCCGAATTCGTAGAAATGTTTGTTGGGGTCGGTGCTTCAAGAGTTAGAGATTTGTTCAAGACTGCCCGTGAAATGGCTCCAGCAATTATTTTCGTCGACGAAATCGATGCCATTGGTAAAGAAAGAGGTAATGGTAAAATGGGAGGCAATGATGAAAGAGAAAATACTTTAAATCAATTATTGGTCGAAATGGATGGATTTGAAAATTCAGATCATGTGGTCGTCTTAGCTGGTACTAACCGTCCAGATATTTTGGATAAAGCTTTATTAAGACCAGGAAGATTCGATAGACATATCTCCATCGACATTCCAGATGTTGAAGGACGTAAGGAAATTTTCAAGGTACATTTAGGAAAATTGACTTTGACTTGTGATGAAGAAATCAAAGCCACTCAAAAGGATGTTGATTTCAGTAAATATCAAGAATTGAAGGCTGAAGCTATAGACAATCTTGCTGGTAGATTAAGTGCATTGACGCCGGGTTTTGCTGGTGCAGACATTGCCAATTGTTGTAATGAAGGTGCCTTGATTGCAGCTAGAGAAGATGCGGTTTCTGTTGATATTTATCATTTTGAACAAGCCATTGAAAGGGTTGTTGCAGGATTAGAAAAGAAATCACGTATTTTAAGTCCTGATGAGAAAAAGACAGTTGCATACCATGAAGCTGGACATGCTATTTGTGGATGGTTCCTTGAATTTGCTGATCCATTAGTTAAGGTTTCGATCATTCCAAGAGGCCAAGGTGCTTTAGGTTACGCACAATACTTACCAAAGGACCAATATTTGGTTTCCCAAGAACAGTTTAGACACAGAATGGTGATGACTTTGGGAGGAAGAGTAAGTGAAGAACTCCACTTCGATACCGTTACCAGTGGAGCCTCCGACGATTTCAAGAAGATTACCCAAATGGCACAGCAAATGGTTTTGAAGCTAGGAATGTCCGACAAAATCGGAAGTATCTATTACGAATCTGGTGACGAAGGAAGTGGTGGATTCAAGGTACACAATAACTACTCTGAAAGTACTGCGAGAACTGTGGATACCGAAGTCAAAAGGTTTATTGATGAAGCGTATGAAGCATGTCACAAGTTACTTACCGAAAAGATCGAATTGGTCGACAAGGTTGCGCAAGAATTATTCGCCAAGGAAGTGTTAACCAGAGAAGATATGATCAGACTTGTTGGTCCAAGACCATTCCCAGAACGTAATGATGCTTTTGACAAATACATAAAGGGTACTGATGCGTTCAAAGGTAAACCAAAGGCTGCTGATAAAGAGTAAGGAAGCAGATTCAAAAAGCACAAATGAAAGAAGATGATGATGAATATACAGCGAAGTTATGGGAGCATAAAGAAAAAAAAAGTCACTTCAAAACTAGACTAATGACAGCGCATTTCAAGAACATCACCCATGTAAATAGTTTTAATACACATGTACAGTTCATTATGGTATCTAATATACAAGTTGATATATCAACATGGAACTTAAAGTCCATCCTACCTGATTCACGAATCAAACAACTCTTCCATCGACTGATAGCCGTCCATTGACCGATAGCTGATTTCAATAACCTCATCGTCGCTTTCATGGAAGTCTATTTTAGGTATTTCTGCCGAGACATTACGAGATACAGAATTGAACAGTGGGGTCGTCGATGTATAAGGATGAGGCTTTTCAGTACTCTCGACTTTTAA
Organism: Suhomyces tibetensis; assembly: GCA_030570835.1. NCBI lineage: Eukaryota > Fungi > Ascomycota > Pichiomycetes > Serinales > Debaryomycetaceae > Suhomyces > Suhomyces tibetensis. The sequence continues at coordinate 199,371 of JAJLWT010000005.1, forward strand.
CTTGTGGTTTAGCTTTTCGAGATCCTGGAGAACGAACTTTGTAGCTTGTGAGTCCTTCAGCCTAGGACGCCCGCTGATGTTGATCATTTGCAGCTTATTCTCCTTATCACTTTCACTATCTATTTCCAGGATGTCTGCGGGAGTGCTTTGGTCTAAGTTCCTAATAGACATTTTAGTCGGTTCGGTTATTTCGTTATGTTCAACTACATCACTCTCGCCGTCACTATCCCAGACTTGCTCATCATCAAGTTCCTCGATGTCACTTCCTCCGCTGAACAAATCATCTATTTCGTCGACTGAATCTTCTACTCTCAAAGTATATCTATCAGTAGAAAGGTGATGGTGTTTGTCTGAGAAATGGATACGCCATTCCGAATACCCGTCTCTAGTATTATAATTACACCCTAATATCGGACATTCCAATGTCTGCTTCTCATGGGTACAAGAGTTGGACAATTGATGTTTTCGTAAATCTTGCATGGTAAGGAACTCAAGCTCGCATTTGTCTCCTGTAGCATTCTTCTCACACGAGTATGGCTTGCCATTAGGAGGCATAGGGGGGAGTGTATACTTGAGAGGAAATACTTCAAACAAGCTGGGGTCAGGGTCAAGTTTGTCATGTTTAACATTCTTCCCCGATATCACAGGATATCCCAACAGACCGACTTCTTCTCTATGTTTACCAAGTAAATGGTCCCGATAAAGTAATTTATTCCCTGTACAGTAGTCACAGCCCTTAAATGCACAATTGAATATTCCTATAGGGGGGGATTTCATCAAATATGGGTGGGCAACAGACGATCCTTCTGGGTGTTGAACGGCTTCTTGTGGAGAGTATTTATGGCTAATAAAGCTATCAAGGATAGCTGAGTGTGCAAACGAATTGTATCGGCGATCAAAGCTCAGATCATATACTATTGTATGCTTCTTATTCGGGTACTGTTTTTGACTTTTATCGTCCCCATTATCGTGGTCGTATATCTCATTATTGTCATTATCCTCTTCGTGAAAAGAATCACTATATTCGATCTCTTCCGATTCATATCCCTCGCCGTCTTCATCATGGTATCTCTGCACAATTTGTGACCTGTCATCGTGTATCTTCCTTTCGGTTCCATATACTTGCTCGTCATCTTCTTCAAAGTCATCTTCGCCTTCGCTTGAAAGGTCCATTTGCTCCCTGTTCTCCAAGTACTCGTTGCTATTCATGGTAGAGGTTTTTCTTTCTTTCTTCTTGGTTGGAGATACCAATTTAACTGAATTCCTTCTTTTTGTGGGAGACACATTAAAGCTGAAAGGAACCAAACCTTTGGTTGGTGAAGCGTTCTTAGAAAAGTCACCTTTTATAGGGCTGGACGATTCCGAATCTTCCAACGAACGGAATTGCAAACAGGTATTGAAAGGTGATGCTATATTGGCAAGGGTAGGAGCTTGTTTCTTAGTTGGGGACTGTCCGTCTCTACTAGACTTTAGCAGGTCAGTGCTTGAAAAGCTCAAATTATTAGACCATGCACCTATATCGATTGTCGGTTTGCTCTTGTACAAGTTATATTTGTCATTTGGCAGGTCAACAATCCTTGAGCTATTCCTCAAGTCATCTTTCAAATCATGTCGCGTGTTCCTGCTATTATTTCTTCTAGAATTGAGTAGCAAGTTGTCCTCTGTAATTCTTGTTGTTAAATGATGATCCAACTTTACTGGACTAACTGTGTGGAACATTTCCTTTTCCTTCAATTTCATCTTCAACTCTTGTTTCTCTGCCTTATGGGCCCGTTCTCTTCTTCGCATCTGTTCCTGCTTCTCCTCCCAGTTGTAATCAGAGGACCAGATATTTCCAAACTCGTGCCGCTTCGATCCTTCGAGGGCCATCAAATGACCGTTATCGGTGATGATCTTACCGGTAGCGAGGTCTATTTCGTCGCTTTCCAAGTCGTCGTCTATGCGCGAGTACTTTTCAAGGATCTCGTGCCATTTCAGATGTAACTTCCTCGTGCTTTCTGTTTTAAGCTGTTCTATCTGTTGTTTGAATTGTTCCTCCGTGGAGTACACTTTATCGTGGATGGAGTTTTTGGTGCCCTTTATGGGGATCAGAAGGGGCGATGTTTCCGGAAAATTCATGGCTATTGAACGGTCACTTCCTGTATCACGTCTGCCATTCTCGAATTGTTCTAAACGGGAATTCGGTGGATTCATATAGCATCAATCAGAAAGGTTACACGTCTAATGGCTGCTCAATGTTTACGCGCCAGAGATGAATCCAAAACGAGTCCAATGACAAACAAAATGACACACTTCACGACCCACAAAAGCACCCATTCTCGTAACCATCACATTTATCTACCACATCTACACCACATCTATACCACATCGACACCACATCTACACTTATCCCTCCCCCCACCTTATTCGCCTCTCAGCCCCCCTCCTTCTCCTCCCCATCTACACGTTGTCGTTCTCTTTCATTTATTACGCTTGGTCATTATTTACAGTACTTGTTCTTTCGTTGTTCTTCTTGTCGGCCCAGCACTTGCGGAACGCTTCCATTTCCTTCACACATTGTCGCCAGTCGCCCTTATCGGCATGGCACAATTGTAAGGTGAGGTTCTCGTGATGACACCCGGTGTCCATAATGCGCTGGTCCCATTCGTCCGGCTCGTCGTCTGCCATGGCTGCTGAAGTGGTTGATGAATAGCTCTACACTGGTTATTCATGCTCGTACATTGGGGCAAAACGTTTAGTTTTTCTACATTCACACGTGACCGCTTCATTTGTCTTGTCACGTGTCGTGTCACGTGCCATATAACTATTATACAATCCCGACTCATCAGTATCCAAACCCACTCTTGGAATATGCCATAGGTTTGATGTCTGGATGTGGGACGGCTTCAAACGTCTGCGTTTCCAAGTCCCAAGGACAGTTAGTTTCCTCAACACTCTTATATCCTTCGCCGTCGTCCTTGGCGGCATCGTACGACTTATTCTCGGTAAAGTGTACCACTCCCCCAAGATTGCCAGTAGCATCACAGTAGTTAGGAGCACTGAACACGGTGATAAGTCTTCCGTTGTGTTCTTGCTCAACCCCTCCCATTCTAACCTCGTGTGACCGCAACACCTTACGGATCTTGTTGTTCAAACAGAACCGTTCGGTGATATCCGGGCCAAACTGCATTCCAATGCCTCTCTTGGAAGGCGATCTTCCTGGACCCTCTTGGGGATCGGTCCACAAAAGTTCCATGGCAATTCCATCTCTAGGAGGTTGCGTCAGCCCGGAGGTTGGGAACCGGTTGAACTGTTTGATATCCTGCAACGTGATGTTGTCTTCGGAAAATAACCCTCCATGCATACACAAGTACGATTGGTTGATCAATGCAGCCAATGGCAACGCTCCAAACGACTCGGCAAATGCTTCAAAGATCTTCTTGGAGTATTTATGCTCGCACTCGTCGGTGAACCCGTATGTCTTGTTCATATCGTTAGTCTCGTGATTTCCTCTATTGATGAACACAGATCTAGGATATATTATCTTCAACACATACAAGTACAATGCCACTTCACACGACCAAGAACCCCGATCAACAAAGTCCCCGTTGAACAAAAATACGTGCTCGTCTGATACATGTCCGAATTTCTCAAACATGTTCATAACATCATAAAATTGCCCATGGGTATCCCCCACCACCGTAAGCTTGTTGGCGGTTTCCAAAACCACCTCGGCATCGCCCGCATCTTTTTGAAGCTTCGAATGTGGCAAAGTAAGCTCCACCATGGTACTTTCTTGTTTCAATAACTCGTGTACCTTGGCGATAATGGCAAAAACGTGCTTCTTAGGTAACCTACCGCCGTCTTTGAACAACTGGATCATATACTTCAAATATCCGACATCCAAGCCTTCGATATCGACCTTGACATCCGACTTGTCGGAAGGTTTGGTGGCCAGAATCTTCAATTCAGGTCCTTCCCAGGACTTCTCTATCTGGATCCCCTCGTAGTCTATAGCATTGATCACCGACACCTTGGAATCTCCGGCAATTGCCTTTTCAAACGCCTCTCTCTTCAAATGGTGCGTACATTGCTTGTAGTTTTCAAGCGTCAATTTGTCGTTGGGCAAGTGTTTCAAAATGGTCTTGAAGTTGCCCTGGGCCTCTTTGTGCTTCAAAATCGCCATTTGTGAAACCCCCTTCCGGTAGAACGCCTTCATCATTTTGGGATCCACCTTTAAAGCATGGTCACAATCTATGATGGCCAAACCGTAATTTTCCAATTTGATATGAACCTGAGCTCTGTTGGAATAGAAAATCGCGTTGTTGCCATCCAACTCGATGGCTTTGGTATATGCCTCGATCGCATCGTCGTACTTTTGCGCTTTCAAAAGCGCATTTCCTTCGTCCTTTAATTTGATAGCTTCAGACATCTTGCTAAGGCTTCGTATCTTTGGATCAGACTTGTTGATATTTTTTTTCGGCCATTGGTAAAATAGCCACGTGACGTGTTCACGTGACGCACGCCAAAAAAGACCGTCAGTCAAAATCACCAATCACTACTAGCCCATTCCACTTTGATGGTGATGGGTCCCTATCCATGGTACTTGTCTTAGAGACGTGGAATGCTCTTAGATCATTGCTGTTCTTTTTCTCTACATTTTTTTTTCTTCTTCTATATCATGATTTTTGTTTTACTAACGAACTAACCAATTATACGTAACCCTGATGCTGGGGCACCAATGGCAGTGATGTCTGTGATGTTACAGATCTTGCCCTTTTGACTAGGATGGTACTTGGCACCAACCAACTCTTCGGTAACCGACGGAGATCCTCTGTAGATTGGAGTGTGCGAGGCAGCACAGATTTCAAACTCGGCATAAGGGTCAAAGTCTATTTCAACCGCATCGTTGGATACAGAGTCTGCCTTTGCCTTTAACTTTTGCGCTTGTTCGGCTCTGGTACCAGTGGTTACAAGCTTCAAGAGTTCACCAGCAAAGTATGATGCAGTGGCATAGTTCTTGTTCTTGAACGATTGAGTCATAGCAACTTGTAAGGCGTTGACTTTATGAGGGTTTTGAAGCTGTGCTCTGGTGAAGTAAGCAGCCAATTCCAAGTTACGCTTGACATTGGAAGCATCCAAGGAACGACGTTCCAATTCAATAGATAATCCTAAAATGTACTCGCGACACAACACCAAAATATCCTTACATTTGGCTTCTTGATCTTCATCTTCAACTGTTATAACAGCAATAGTGTAGATAATTTCTTTGAATGTAGCAATAGCCAGAGGCAATTCGTTGGCCTTGAAGTGTTTGAATCCCAATTGCAATTTGTCTTCCAATGATTCAAATCCAGGAACCAATGGCTTGAACTTGGATGGATTATCTTCGTCATTGTCAGCTCTAATGTAGTTCTTCATGGCTGGCAAATCATCAATACCTGGTAATTGTAACTTCGATGATTGGTAGACTTCTAAAAACCGTTTACGTAATGGTTCAAAGTTGACTACACCCAACTGTTTGCTCAATAAGGATGAAGCTTGTTCAAAGGCACCGGCAGCAACATAACTTGCCGGAGTCTTTGCGTTACGAAGCCAGTAACCGACTTCTCCATCTGCGGCAGAAACATTCACGGCAGTCTCTTCAGTAGATTGGACGACTTCGTCACCAATATCCAAATCATCATCCAAATCCCAAGCACCAGCATCATCATGACCATCTTCCAAATCATCTTCTTGGAAGTCAAGGGCGACGGAATTGGCATCGACAATTGATTCTTTGGATTGTTCTTCGTCATTGGTTGAACTTTCGACATGTCCAGTCACCAAAGCATTCTCAAAAAATGACAATGATGATTCTTTTAATGGCCAGTTGGTGATTGGTTCAGCCAACGGTTGTGGTAATGGAACAGATTCTCCAATTTCAGGTAACTCAACATCCTTTTCTTCAATTCCTGCTTCTTGCAAAATGTGTTGAGCCAATTCTGTCAATCCATTTGATTTAGCCAAAGTGTATGCTAATGGTAACATTCCACCTTGAATATAGACTTGACATCTCTTTTTGATATCATTACTATAGAGTGTATTTTGGATCAAAGCTGAATAGTCTCCACGATGTTCTGCAATAGTAGACATCTTGGATAATCTTTCGGAATCACCTCTGATCAAATAAAGGAACGATAATTTATCGAACAAGTGTAATTGTTGGTAGACAAATTCAACGATATCAATGTTACCTTGGTTTAATGCTTCTTCTCCTAATTTTTCCCAAATTTTGTTGTTATTCAAGAGCTTGGCTTGTTCTAAAGCAACAGGTAAGTTACTACATTCCAAGGCCAATTCAAATCTGGTTTCGGGATCTTGGACAAATTGAAGGGCAACTTCGGGGTAGCCCTTTCTTTGCAAGTAAGCAATGATGTTTTGTCCGACCAAGTTGGAGTTCTTAATGATTCTCAACACTTCACCGAAGTTCTTATTAACCAATGATTTCTTGAATCTATATTCGGTGGGGTCAATGGTGACAACTTCGACTTGACCACCTCTGTTCAAACAATAGACCTGGTTTTGAGTGATCTTAGTGATGTACAAGGTGTTTTCCAAGGTTTTGATGATCCCATTATCACCATTCAATAAAGTATATTTGATATGGTTCAAAGTAGAGTACAACAATACTCCACTATCATCCCATGCAGCACTTTTAATTCTAATGGTTTCATGCATGGAAGTGATAAGATCCAAATCCTTATTTGCAATGGTGATGGTGTGTTTCGACAAGAATGCCAAATATTGGCCATCGGCAGACCAAGATACATACTTGACGTTGTTGACGGTAATTTCAGCCAATTCCTTTCTTTGTTGAACATCGTAGTTCACAACAGAGTGGCTCTTCACCAATAAAACACGGCCAGCGCCCCCGTACAAAACATCATTGACTGATGAATCAAGTGGGATGGTTTTGGTGACGTTGTTACTCAAATCCTTAACATATAAAGACTTTGTAGATTTGACGAAACTGACGAACCTGTTACGGGAAATGAAACAAGCAAACTGTCCTTCTCCTTGTCTGACGTCAGTTGGCTCAATGGCACCGGTTACATGTTTAGGTAAAGAAATCAATGCATAGCCACCGGTATCGCTTTCACCATGGGTAACCAAGATCGAATGGTCGGTTTGGTTATACGATAATGTTCTCATGAAAGACCAAGTCTTACCGATTTTCTTCAAAGACAACATAGGCAACGAGTTTTCGTTCTTTTGGAAATCATAAGATTGGAGTTGCTTGGCGGCATTGACATAAAACAACTTGTTTTGGAAGATAGAATGGGCTGGACGTTCTCTTTCTAACTTGAATACCATCACACCTGTATCGTGGCATGTGGCAAACAAGTTCATCGATGGATGAGAGGCAATCAACCAGAATCTGTCGTGTTCTCTTCTGAATTGTTTGATTGGGACTCTCTTGTTAAGGTCCCAGACTCTGATGGTTTTGTCATCAGAAACAGAGAGAATCAAATCTTGCTGGGGGTGGAAAACGGCACTCAACACGTTACCGGTGTGGCCTCTACAAGTATCCACCTCCCATGCTTTGGTGTCACTCATTCTCCATAACTTGACCACTCTATCGTCACCAGCGGAAACAATCAACGGTAAAGTAGGATGGAAAGTGGCCCAATTGACCCCTTTATCGTGGCCCTCCAAAACGTACTTAACAATGGCATTGACATTACCAAACACATCTTGTTGGGGCAATTGTTGTCTTTGCAATTGATCTTCGAACGATCTCATCGAAGATGTAGGGGCCGAGTGTTTCTTTCTTAACCCAGAAATGTCCCAAACTCTGACAGTCTGATCTAAAGATGCAGACACAATAAGATCATCAGATGGATGGAATTGGGCCGACATCACATAATGGTTATGTCCGGTCAAACACGCAATTTCTTGTCTATTTTGCCAATTCCAAATACGGATAGTTTGGTCATCGGAACACGAGATGATCCATGGCAATTCGTTATGGAAAGACACCGTCCGGATATAATCCAAATGGCCATTCAACGTGAAAATACACTTACGAGTATTCAACGACCAGACCTTGATGGAATAATCGTCGCCCCCGGAAACAAAGAGCGGCTGGGTAGGATGGAAAGCAACACATCTCACAGGACCGACATGATCTTCAAAACGATCGATCAACGTCCCCATTCGATAGTCCCACAATTGGATGGTCGACGAATGTAACGACACCAACACCCACGGTCTCTTCGGGTGAAAGGCGACCCCCTTGGCCCGGGAGGATTTGGATTCGAACTTGGTGAGCATCTTCATCCTGAATGTCTGTACGAAGATTTGGGGAGATAGATGCAATTGGTGGTTATGGGTGGACAAATTGATTCGGTGGTCACTTTGAAAACAACACCGTGATTTTTCGGACACGGACACGACCACATGGAGGTCAGGTGATGACGATCATGTGATGACGATCATGTGATATATTTTCCCAAAACGCGTCTGCGTCCGTTTAGTATATATGCAGTATAGGTGTTTACCATTTATACTGGCCCTAACCGCAACTACCAATAGAGTAATTTCTATCAAAATTCATTTACCGTTCCGTTTATTTATTTTATCATTAGTCTAAAGTATCTAGATGAATAAAGAGGCAAAGCCTGCAATGGCGGCTCCGAGCATACCTCCAATCATGCCCAAGTTTTGAGAAGCATCGTTCTTTGACTGGGTGGTGGATGAGGAGCTCGAATCACTGGAGCCTCCTCCTTGGGAAAAGCTTCCGTCGTCACCGTCATCGGAGCCGGAGCTAGAGCCGGTGGAGGATGAGCCTCCCTTGGTGGAAGAGGTGTTACTCTTGTCACTCTTACCGGTGGATGAGGAATCCGAAGACTTTGTAGAGGAAGATTTGGAAGAAGAGCTCGATTTGGATTTAGGTTTGTCAGCGTTTTGGGGGTTGAATCCGGTAGCATTGAATTCTCCAAGCCAAGTCTTGTCACTGGTGATCATGATGTCACCTTGGTTGGCGTCGGTATTGTTGTAGATGAATGCGTTGGCAGTACCGTTACCGACCTTCTTGACATCTTCTGGCAAGTCGTAGGCTTCGACTGAGACGTTCTTAAGGTATGCGTAGTAGTAGCCATGGTCCTTGATATCTGGAGCATTCCAGTCGATCAAACCACCGGCCCATTCACGAGTACCTTCGGCACTGGTGGCATTTCCACCAGGCCACAAAGACATTTGCACTCTGGAAGGTGTTTGTGGGTAGATAAACTTCTTGGAGGTGGCGTTCCAGGTATCGGATCTGTTCAAGGTACGGACCTTGTCACCGTCGACGTACCAGTCGATGTGGTCTTCATTCCAGTCAAGGGTGTATGTGTGCCAGTTTTCAAAGGTGTCTGAGGTGGAGGAGTTTTTGGATCTGGTGTAGTCCAATTCACCTTGGTAGTAGTAATTGGATTGGGCGTGGGTAAGATCGTTACCGACGAATTCGAAATCGATTTCATCTTCGGCATCGGAGAACAAAATGAACGAGGTGACAACCCCTCCCAAACGCGAGGTCTTCAAGGTGGCGGTGACCTTCCCGTACCACAAGTACTTGGTGGACGAGATGACGGACCCACCGGAGTTCTTAGGCATCTGCAACAACACGGCATCGTCGTTGGAGCCGACGTAACCACTGTAAACCCAGTCACCGGCCGACGAGTTACCCAAGTAGTTGTATTGAAGGAGGAGGTCCTTAGGATCATTGAAGGTGGTGTCGAAACTGGACATGATTGGAACAGGCATACACGACGTCAAGTTGTACGACTTTTGGATCATACATCCCTGGACACAGTAGTTACCAGTACCACATTCTCCGTACTGAGAACAGCACGGTTTTTCTTTGGGACACTTGTTGTCGACGCTGCACGAGATGGGGTCATCTGCGGCGACGAACGCCAAGAGAGATGACACTACCGGAAGCAAAGTCAAGTAGGAAGGAAAATGCATAGCGAATGACACTTGAACAGGTAGACAAAACTGCGACCCAGGAAATGGCAGCTATATTTATACGACAGATCGAAGCGCAAATAAACGGCAAAAAGAAAAACAATGCCCCCATGCACCGCGCGGTTTGGTCACAGGATACGAATTGGGCCAATCAAATTTTCAGGCCATCACCTCGAGGTTATGGAACACAAACAGTGTTTGTGCAGATACACGAACACGGGTGATTGTTGAAGACGCCGGGGCTCGGCTAGGTGTGTTTGGAAATTCCTGTTTCGGTATCCTAATGGCTATTTGCTGATCTAATTATAGAGGTCATAATAGTGGAGGTCATTGTTGTTTGTGGAGGGTGGGTATTGGCAACACCTTGTTGGTGCTTGATCAGTTTACGATAGCGCCCCTTTCATTTCTGGTTTTGTTTTCTCCAGAAAGGGATTATTTCTAAATAGGGCTTATGACCCTTGCCGCTTCCACTATGTAGTATCTCCACTATGTTGCATCGTCTCACCTAAACTATATTAGAGCCTGCATCGAATATTTTCCACCGCCATCCCAATGCGGTGTGCTCCTTTTGGGTTAATACCGGTCTGCTGTCTCAAATAACCACGTCCACTCGCCAATCTGTGCACGCTAAACCATGCCAGGTCGTATGCTCAATCTAAGCTTTGTAAGCTTTCTCTTTGCGTGACTTTTTATAACCGACGTTTCCCCATCTTTCGCCCGTCGCCATACCCATTCAACTTTTGGAAAAGAAATTGTACATGTTCGGCTGGTATGTAGACGGTTGATTGTAGATGAGATCGGAATTCGACGACGCCTGTGACTGGGTGGGTGGTCCTTTGGGTGGTAACATCGGTGCCCCCGTCCCACTGCCGATTTGGGAAGGATTTTGGATCACGCTTCCGCTACGGCTCGTGTTCTGCGACGGGTTCAGTGACGGGTTGGTTGCGACATTACTCGCGTTTCGTACATTTGCCGTATCAACAGAACCCCGATATTGTCCCATGTTTCCGCTCCCTCCATGTGCACCTCTGTCGCTCATGCGCATATGTCCATCCGAATGCAGATTGTTTCCTGCCATTCTGAGCATATTAGTCGAATTTTTTAGCCCGTTACTATGCTCCCATAACCTCTCGTAAAAATTGACTCCTCCAGATAACCCACTAGTATACTGCTGCCATCCTGCAGTATAAAACTCTCGTATTTTTTGACTTTGGTCTTTCACTAGTTGGTCACGGAATTTTTTGGACTGTTGGACTGCTTTGATTTGACCATTCCCACTGAACTTGTTCCATTCCTCTTGTACTTCTTTAATGATCTTTTTTTGTTGACTGATCAATTTGTCTAACTCTTTGTTGTATGGCTCAAACTTCTTCATTTCCTCGGGAAATATCACGGTTTTGATTTCTTGCACCGATTTTACCCGACTATTCAATATTAAAATATCAGATATATCTTCTTCATGGATCTCCTTCTTCAAAGTGTCGATAAGTTTATTCTTGTTACTTTTAACCAAATTCAAATCCCGCAAAAGATCCTCTAATCGCCGGATTTGCACCATAAGCCCTTCATTCTTATTGTAACTGGTGGCTGAGTCATCGATATCTAAAAGGCTGATTTCATTAATATCGCTGGCAACATTTTTGGGCTTTCCTACCTCAAATAATTGTTGAAACTCTCGTGATTTCGATCCCCGACCCAAACTAGCATACAATTGACCATTTGTTTCGTTCACAAGGGAAAATAATCGGCTATCCGAATTAGAAGCATCGTATAATGATTTTTTGATTTTTCCAAGGTCCTCCTTGTACTTAAGAACGGTGTCGTAATCCCCATGGGTAACGTTTAATTGCTGTTCACATTCTTTGGCAGTTTCATAAATCTGCTTTCTAAGTTGTAGTATTCTTTCTTTATTTCTAACATCTTGAGAATACTTGCTGGCAATTTGGTCTGAGATATTCTTGATGGATACATCAATATCATTTTCTCCAGTTTCAGCTTTGTCCGAATCATCTTCTCCAAGAAGTTCTTTGGCACTGACCAACGCTCTTGGTAGTTTCAAATATTCTAAAATGGATGCCAATTCCTCATTGGAAACATCGACCAAATCAATTTCGTTTCTCAAGAATTGTGATTTCTCTTCAGAGTAGAAACTCATCAACTTGTGAATAAATGTAGGTACGACATTGCTCAAAAAATTGCTATAATTATAATCATTGATCTCTTGGAACACTGGAATTTCATTTATAGCAATTACCTTAGTACTGTCCATTGGTTTTATATCAGGCAAAGTAACCAATGAAGGAATAATATCATGATATATCAAATCGTTATCCTTAGTCAAATCGGCCAATTTGATGCCTACAGCATCCTTTTGATACTTGAAGTTATCCAAGAGTTCGTATGCTTCACCTCCAGTGGAACCTTTTCCGCCCCTGGCGTTGACGGAGTTTGGAGTAACCTCATTCAAGATTTCTGAAGACTTGTTTAAATATGCTAATGCATCGCCATACTTTCTGGTAGCTTCAAAATTAAGTCCGTGGAAGTAATATGCTAAAGATTTGTAATAAATCAGCTTGAATTTAATGATAGAAATCCATGAATCGTCAATATGTGCGTTAGCCTTACTATGTTCCCCATCTGATTCTTCATTGGCACTAGGAGATTGCAAAAACTCTTCAGGCTCGAACTCTTCTTCATCTGCATACTCAACCTGTGCAGTCACTTCATCAAAGTTGGAGCCCTCTAAATGCTTTATCATCTTGTAGCAGTTCTCGAATTGTATTGCTGCATTTCTACATAATTTAGCAATCAAAGAATTCTTCTTCTGTTCCAAATCTCCACTAATCACTTTCATCACAAATACTTCCTGGGCCTGAGCCAACATAAGCTTTTGTAGGAATTTAACTGTGGATTGACTCAAGTCGTAAGAAGGAGCATGAAGAAAGTTCTCATTCAAAAATTGATAAACCCCAGCTGCTTGTTGCAATAATTGGAGAGCCTCTTTGGTACAATCTTCGCCCGTAGCGGATTTTTGCGATTCTTCGTACTTCAGAGTAGCGTATCTCGACAATAAAGCTGCCAAATTGAATAAGATATTGGCTTTCTCAAAGGGAAGGGCATGTTGCTTATGGACCACGGTCGGTTGAAATACGTCATGCCATTCAAAGTTAAACTTCCGGGCCTTTTCAACATCGGAAAATGGCACCCTCAAATCCAAAAGCTCAATCTGACTGTAATACTTACAGTACAATTTCAATCCTGTTTTATCGGCATTGACCCCTCGGAGATCCTGTCTAAGACTATTGAAGGACGTCAAATCCTGCTGGTATTCGGAAGTGTTTCCATAAATGGAAAGAAGATAATTGTTCAACGGCTTGATCCAATTGACCTCTTCGGTCGTCTTTAACGGGACGTTTAATAGATACGTTTTCATTAGCGGTGATTAAATGGGGATAGTGGCAAGAAACGTTTAACAAGCTCAATTAAATTGACTGGAATAACGTCGTGCGCATACCCGATCATTAGATATGACTGTATGCAGGTTTGGGTGGCTGCAAAATTGCGACCTGATAAGTAAAAGGAAGAACATGAATTGACAAAGGCATAGGTAATAACCTATATATATAAAACGTGTAGATTTAAATAGGGAAATTCGGTTTGAAAGGTGAGCTTACATCATGAGTCTAAATCGTCAGAACCTAATTTTTTGATTCGCAATATTCCACCATCCAAGTTGGCGAGGTGAAGCATAGTACAGGCATATAGAGGTATGGACTATAACGAAATGGACAAGGAGAACACCCTTTCAACAGTATCGTCAAAAAAGAGACTTAAGGAAACAGGTTATATGCTTTTTTATATTGGGCATTAATAACTATAACTAAAAAATAAGAAAAAGTTGACCACTTCAAGACTATATAATATGTAGATAATAATTATCAGGGTCAAAGAATAAGAAGTCTAAATATTGAAGAAGCAGCAAGGGTCTAAATCAAATCTATTTTGTTCTCTTAAAGGTCTTGAATATTCAACCCTTTAAGGTATCCACCCTCTTTACAAAGAGAGTAGAAGATGGTGGTATTGTCTAATAACAAATTCTTTGGTGTGTCAAATTCCTTGACTTCACCGTTGTCCAATACCAACACTCTGTCGCTGTCCATGACAGTTTCTAGTCTGTGGGCGATAGTCAAGATAGTCTTGTCTTTGAATTCGGACCGGATCGTCTTTTGGATAGTTTTATCAGTTTGTGCATCCACCGCAGCAGTAGCTTCGTCTAGGATTAAGATCTTAGAAGGGTTAAGAAGAGCTCTGGCAAGCGATAAGAGTTGTCTTTGTCCTGAAGATAAGTTTGACCCACCTTCATTAACTGCTGCAGAAAGGCCGACGTCATATAATTCAGGTGCCAATTCTTCTTGTTCTGCTGCTTGATCTGCTTCTTCCTCTTCATCTGAGCTTCTTTCATCGTCCACGATAGACTCCTTCTTGGATTTCATCAGCTCAACATGTTCTTTCAAGCTGGCTAATTCTAAGATCTTCCATAACTGATCGTCATTATATTGTCCGAAAGGATCCAAGTTCAGTCTGATAGTTCCTTCAATTGCATGAGAATCTTGAGGGATAATGTTTAGCTTACGTCTTAAATCATGAAGACCGATTTTGCTTGTATCTATGCCATCTATCTCGATGTTACCCCCACTGGCTTCAATTAATCGAAACAATGCTAAAGATAATGAAGATTTACCTGCACCAGTTCTACCAACAATTCCGACTTTTTCATTTAACTTGATGTCAACAGAAATGTTTTTTAACACAGGATCCAAATGAGGTCTATATTTGGTTGAGAAGTTCTTGAAGTGAATTGCACCTTTTTGTGGCCATGCTTCTTCTGGTCTGTTGTTTTCAATGATAGTCTCTGCTTCTGATGGAAGATTGCAATATTCCACGATTCTTTCTACACAGACTGCCTTACTTTCAATGTCTGCCCAAATTCTAATAATCATATTCAAAGTACCGGTGATACTCATAGAATTCACCATCAAAAAACCAACCAAACCAGGTGTTAAAACAAACAGAGTATTAATTGAAGTCAATATAAAGATGGAAACAGCAAACACAATCAAAGATGAGATAAATTGTAATCTAATAGATAACCATCTGTTACAACTTCTGTAAGAAATTGAGACCAGAGTCAAATTATTTATGTTTTGACTACTTTTATAGGTAAATCTATCGATCTGATTATAAGCTCTGATGGTTTCCACCCCATTAATCGACTCTTGAAGATGGGAGAAGATAGGACTTTTCGAAGCACTTTCTAACCGCTTAAGTTCCCTGGAAGCTGAAATAAAATACTTCCTTATCTCATTATAAACAGCCATAAGGAATACAATCACAAAGATCATTCTTGGAAGGGCAATCACAATAACAGTTAATAAACCAATACCCTTAAGAATTAAATCAATTAATCCAGTAAATGACCACATCAAACGCAGATCAATTGTACTAATATCATCTGAGAATCTATTAAGGATTCTACCAACAGGGGTAGAATCAAAAAATGACATCGGAGATCTTAATACTCCGTTGATCATGGTATCGTGGAAATGCTTGGATCCATTTATCACACAATAATTCCAAACTATAATAGATCCAAAAAGGGTGGTGATACAACCTAAGAATTTAATCGTCGTGAAAAGGATCAAATAATACTCTTGATCGACGTTGAATCCTGCTTTCATGTTTTTCTCAGACCAACCTTTCAAAATATAGTCCGCCAAAAGACCGGAACCAATGTAACAACCGAAACAGACAATATAAACAAGAATGTATGAAAAGTTGCAAGCACGGAAATATTCAAGATAAATACCGACTTTTACCTTTCCTTTGGTAATTACTTCTTCTGAATGTGCAGTTTTTATGACCAGTTTGTCTTCATCTTCTTCGTAATCGTGGGAATAAGAATCCAAACTAGCTCTTCTAACAGAACCACGAGATACGATCTTTGACAAATCTTGGCCATCGGCATCATGAAGATTGGGTACAAAGTCTAACGCTTCGTTTTCAAGATCAGAATCGATTTCTTGTATAGGATCTTGGACTGGTATTTGAGGAGCAACAGGGGCTGGGGTTTCGATTGGGGTTTCTTTATTCGAACGGGTTCCAAATTCACGGATAAGATCAGCCAATGCGGATTTCTTTTCAACCAGCTCATCAAAAGTACCTGATTCGGTGATTCGACCATTCGAAAGCAAATAAATCATTTGGGCTTGGTGTAACACGTTTACATCATTGGTTGCTAAAATGATAGTCTTACTGGCTAACATTCCTGTAGAACTCAAGACTTGATCACTTATGCTTTTTCCGACATGAGCATCAACAGCAGATAAAACATCATCGAGAATAACTATATCTGTTCTAGCATAAACAGCTCTAGCCAAGGCAACTCTTGCCTTTTGGCCACCACTTAATGTGATCCCCTTTTCACCAACAATAGTTTTATCACCATCAGGCAACACACTGAAGTCACTCAATAATTGGCAGGACTGGACAGTCTTGTGGTAATAAGATTTATCAAATTTGCACCCAAATAATATATTTTCTTTAACAGAGGCGTTACAAAGCCAGGGGTTTTGTGAACAATAGGAAGTTGTACCGTTTACCTTAACTTTACCTTCTGGCTTAATCTCAACTGGTAATTCACCTAGCAAAGACTTAAGAAGTGTGGATTTACCGCTACCAACTTTTCCAACAATACAAGTCAATTGACCCTTTCTAGCTTGGAAATTAATATCATGCAAGGCTATATTATCCAAAGCATCCGCTTCATTTTCGAGATCAATGAGCTTGGTCTCATCTCTTACTTGCCATAAAAAGTCTGCGTTGGAAAGTTCCACTGATAACTCGTCTTTTTTTAAAGGTTCATAGGTTCTATCAACAACCTTATCCAGAATTTCTTCTGCTTGAAGCAATTCTCTAACTCTCTTAAAGGATATATTTGTTTCTACAAGGTCTGAAAATAATTCAGGAAGTAACAAGATTGGTTCGGTCAAAACATGGAACAAGTTCAAAGCAGGGAAAACAATTGCTGGAGTAAGTGGAGAATCTCCAAAGTAACAAAACGCAGTCAAACATGAAGAAGAAACAAGGAATGGGATACATAACCAGGAAAAGGTTGAAAAAGCCTCCAAGAATCCGATTTTCTTTGCCAATGCCAATTCTTGGTCATTTCTGATACCGAATAATCTTTTCAACATTGGATTTTCCCAAGAAAATAATTTGATGCTTTTGATGGAATTAAGGATTTCTGAAGTAAGTTTTGTTCTATTATCACGAATTTTCAGGCATTCTGTGTAGTAGCTAGCAATAGAACCACTGAGCTTACTACAGATAGGAATAAATATCACAGAAGTAATCAACCCAGCAACAGTAGATTTTCCAAGAATCTTTTGCAAGGCAAACAAAGCCAGAAACAATCTAATTGGCATACCAAGAATATCGGCGAAGAAATTGGGAAAATTGGAAATTCTGGTTACATCAACAGATAAAGTACTGATAATGACACCTGAAGTTTTATCTTTTCTAGCATTTGAAGAAAGACTGGTTGCTTTTTTATAAAGGAAGGTAGTCAAAGAGGCTTGGGTTCTAGCTCTTGTGTAAAAAAATACATTCAAATTCTGATTGTACAAAACGAATCTCAGAACAGCGGTAAGAAATATACCGAATGCAATAGATGCACCCACAATAGTCGGCTGTGGGTTATTTGAATCAGATTGGGTAACTTTATTTGTGAAGAATTGAATGAATCTTTGGAGTAAGAAGGTCTCATAAAAGGTAAGAAACATTTCCAACATATCAAGAATGATAGCCTTAAAGATTTCTAGACCGTATAATCGTAACAATAATATGAAAAGGGAAACCTTTGGGATTTCTTTATCTTTATCAGTAGGATTGGGTGTGGACTTCAATTTCAAGTCCCTTTGTTTGAGAGCTTTTTCGAAGGCCGGATTCCAATACGAGAGAAGGTCTTTGTAATTGATAGCACTATCCAAACTGACGTGAGCTGGAGGGACGTCCTTGAGGGTAACTTTTTCCGTTTTGTAGGCATGGGAAATCAAATTGAAGATCCAGCCATAAGTCAAGACGGAGAAAAAGTTGTGGGTAGCATTAGTTTTCCAGCCATTAAGATCGAAGTACTCAGTGAATTCTACCGAAGGTTTGAAGTACCATAATTGCAAAACAAAGATAAACACGGAGTTCAACAACAAGGCAATTTCAAGCACGTTCACTTCGGCGAACCAACGGGGAGAAGACCATACTTTTTCAGGCGAAAATGTGTCTTGGAAAAAAACCAGGAGGTAGGCTAAGATATTGAATAACCAGTAGATCAAGGTGGAGGCCACGGGGATGGAGGATCTTGTGGGTTCGATTGCGTGGAGCGGCAATAATACCAAGGCATTGATGACCAAATTGATCAACACGTTGGTATAGTGAACACTAGACTTATCGTTGATTAAGTTCAACAAGAAAGATAATAATAGCACTTGGAGGAAAAGGGAGTTCAATTTGAGGATCTGGAAAATGCCCACACTTTTCAACTTGAACGGAGAACCAAAGGAGTACTTGATTTTGTAGGGACCATAGTGGTTCTGGAAGATCAATGTTAACGTCTGGGCCAATGCAAACAAGGCTATGGCCAGGTTTACGGTCAAGACCAGGGTCGAGATGAAGCAAGGATTGATCGTATTACCATCAGGGTCATACAACGGGTTGGCAAAGGACTCTCGGAAGGTGCAACTCCGGTTTGTCGCCGGAGCTGATGTCCATGGTATTGGCGAGTTCATGTGTGACATGTCTAATAGCTATCTAAACAGGCTACGAAATTGTGCGAAGGCAAACTCCTATATAGTGAAGAGGGGGGACGTTTCTAGATTAAAGCCCCCCCATAATGTGGCACGACTGCGATAACTATAAGATTTACTGGCCAAATTTGATGGTAGAACAGACGCATAATGAAGGTCTGTGAGTACAAGATGAGTCATTAAATGATGCATCGTGGTTTTGTATGGTGGCCATGAGACGAGGGTGTTATTTCCGAGCGATTACTATGGGTGTTATTTCCGAGCGATAACTATGAGTGTTTTCCCAGCGATAATTATGAGTGTTATTTCCGAGCGATAACTATGAATGTTATTTCCGAGCGATAACTATAAGATTTAATGGCCAGAATTGAGGCGCATGGTGGTACCGACGCATTTAAGTCTGGGAGTACAAGGTGAGTCATAAAATGATGCATCGCGGTTTTGTATGGTGGCCATGAGACGAGGGTGTTATATCCGAGCGATAACGTTCTATTAATATCTGTAATCTATACGATAACGTCAAGTACCAGAATTTTCTTGTCCTTCTCATTGTAGATAAAAGTGACAGGGCTCCTTTGTTTACTGCGATCTGATATTGGACCGCCACTCGTTTGACGGCGCTTGCTTGAAAATGGTACATTTTCACCTGAAAGCAACCGTCGGTTCAACGTGGTGATGTATGTGGGGTGGGGGAAGAGGCTAGAGGGTTTGCAAATGGAGATGGAGGCGGCAGTTGCACCTATGAAGGTGCTGAAAAGTGCGATAAGCTGATATCTAAATGAAAAGTTCAATACGAGAGAACAAGCATTCCGCGCAAAGAAGAACTGCTTCTTCTGTGACCATTGTGTCTGCTTTACACTCGATTCCGGCGAATGTTCTACACCTGTGGGCTCGAGCATGTGCTCCTCTTTCATGGTAGCGTGCCGTAATGGCGACTTAACAGATAGACTGTTGATATCCTTCCTCCAAACATATCATCCTTTTGTACCGAGTACCAGAGAAGCATCCCAAACCGACATATTCTGTTATCAAAGTTCTGGAGTGATATGCCAACAGATGGTTTCATTTGTAGTCTCATCGCTCATGAGTTTTCATCTGGAGCCCCATACATATAGCTGCAAAATGAAAACAATCAGTGTTATGCGTCTTTCTATCATGCTCGGATCGACATTTGTTCCTTCTCTGACAGTGATCTAGGCTGTTTTCTGTGTAAGCACTCTCCTCGTGCAAGTATGTTCTTTCATTGGGTACAAATTCCCATACTGCGGGCATTCCTATGAGCATTTTTATGAGCAACTTATACACTTCATCGACCGCTTCGTTGCTCCCATACCAATGGTCTTATTGTATCACTGACACGCACACTCTAACCCTTCAAATGACTATGGGTTTCCTGCATTGTGATTTCTGGTACCATCGATTTCAGTGAAATGTACTCGAATAGAAACTGCTATCTGACCAACTAAAGTAGATAACAGATTTGAATCATCATCTCATTCACAACTCTCTTCTTTATCCCCCACAAGTGTTTTATACCAGAATTGACTTCTTCAGCTTATAACGTCTCTAAGTAAACGTTATTTGGTCATGTGTACAATGTGAATGTTTTTATACAAGTTGCAAAAAAGTGGTAAATATTTATTGACGAATACTATGAAACTACTTATCTTGCTTATTTTTTTAGCCTCTTACTTTCTTTCACCATAAGATCTCGTTGCATAGTCACCGTTGTAAACAATGACATCTTGTGGTCTGTAATCATGCTTTCCGCTGAAGTAACTTTGGAGAATACTCTTGACACCTGCAGCATATCTAGCTTGAGCATCTAAAGAAGTTCCAGAAACATGAGGAGTCATGGCATTTCCACCACCATACTTATTTTTCATACTTCTCCATGGATGGTTCTCTGGTGCTGGTTGAGGATACCATACATCACCTCCGTATCCAGACAATCTTCCACTTGCAACTGCATCGGCAACATCATCTTCAATACAAATTGCACCTCTGGCAGTATTGACCAAATAAGAACCCTTCTTCATTTTGGAGATCAAATTCTTATCGAACAAACCCTTAGATTTTTCGTGTAAGGGACAGTTGATTGTTACGACATCAGATTTACTTACCATGTCTTCTAAATCAATAACTCTTTCCACAATGTCATCATCTCTGTCGTTGAGCAATTTGTTAGCAGCATTCAATTTCTTAATTGCAGCTTCTGGTAATTCCTGATAATCAAAATAGTACAACTTCTTTGGGTTGAATGCAACCATTCTTTCGAGGACACGATAACCAATTCTTCCAGCACCAACAGTAGCAATAACTTTGTCTTCCAAATCAAATTCTAATTTGGCACAATCAGCAATATCCCAATTTTTTCCAATAGCCTGCTCGTGGGCTGGGACGAAATTTCTGATCAATACCAAAATGGTCATTATTACATGCTCAGCAACAGAGACAACGTTCGATCCTGTGACTTCAGTGACAGTGATCTTCTTTTCATTTGCAGCATTCAAATCAATATGATCTGAACCAACCCCTGCTGTAATTGCAATCTTCAACTTTGGAGCTTTTGCAATTCTATCCTTGGTGACATAGGCAGGAAAAAACGGAGTGGTGATCACGATTTCAGTATCCTCCAATTCCTTATCAACTTGGGAAGTTGGTTCAGGATCCTTGTCTGCAGTGGTGACCAATTCATAACCGTTCTCTTCAATAAATTGACGAATACCTAATTCGTTTTCCAAGCATCCCAAGAGACGAGATTCTTGTTTGGCGTGTTCACCACCGGCGTAGAGTACGAGTAAAACTTTTCCTTTTGACATATTAATGATATTTGATATTGATATTGATATTGATATGGATGTGAATACGCAACCTATCAAGTCTTTTATATACTCTTTAGTCCATTCCGAGTTATTATTCACGGATATTCAATAGTGGGGAAGATCTTACTTCCGCTACAATCGGATTATTATTCCCTCCCTACCCCACACTATTAACAATGCACCGAGTTTGAAAAGCCAATAAAGGGGGTTTATGCTCTCATAAATTGCGCTCCACGGTTAACAAAAAGTATCGCGGATACTATCAGCTAATCAATTGACGTAGCTATCTATGCTCTATTGTGTCATAATCCCGATTCGGAAATTTTGTGGGGCAAATCATACCACATTACATAATATATTACGTACTTGGTGGGAAACTCTGGGACCATCATTTTCTTCGTAACCTCTGATGTCCGTTGTTAGTTACTTACAATGGTATCAATAAAAGCTTATATGCAATAAGAGTAGCATTTTCGGAATGGATAACTGAAATAGTACTTTAAGACCGATTTTCACTGAAAATTTTCTGTTATGAATCTTGAGCGAATCGGGTTCATACCACTCAATGAATGGAACAACCGGCATACACTAAAGTTACACTATCACCATGAAACCGAATTTGTCTTAGTAAAATCTTACTAATGTAGCGAAATTACAGAAAGATGCTAATGGATAGCAATGTTAAATCGACTGAACACTTTGTTTGACCAAAAGTTAGTAGTTACTTAATTTCAGCAATTAGTTACCTTCGAAACCTGTGGGTATGTTTGGGAACAGTTCATGAAAGTAAGACATTAAGACATCTGTAAAGACATGGAATTTTGTAGCATGGCCACTCTTGAAGCTCCACCCCTTGTACAACCAACCATCTGTAAGCCTTCATCAAAACAGCAGGACCCACGTATTGTTTTTGGTTCCCCCAGTAGGAAGGACAAGAAGTGGAACAAGTATATGTAAAAGCCATCCAACGTAGCTCTGTCTTCAATACTTTGCAAGTTTTCGCAGCCATCAGAAGGTGAAGTATCTCTATGTTAGTACGGGTGGACAGATTTGGATTGTTTGTAGAAGTAAGTCAAATCGGGACTAGCCATTCTTAGATCTGTCATTTGTAGTTGGACCTGCTGATGTTACTCTGTTCGATAACATATTCACAATTGTCTAAAAGAACATCTGGAGAACCTTTAATGGTCAAGTACTCGTTTTCATAGTCGGTGTTGCAACTCCGACAGAATACTTCATACCTACGACTCTACACTTCATCCATATCTAATCACACATATAAAGCACCCCCAAACGCAAATATGCCACCAATATGAGTAAGCAATATTCATCGGGCCTTTGGTAGTAAGCGCTTTTCCTCGCCATTTCAGCATTGCCATTCAAGTTCCTTTTTTTGGCCGTCCCACCCCCATCCCATCTCATTCTCATTCTCATTCTCACTGAATATATCTTATCTAATCGTTCTATCATTCTTCATGTCATGCCCAAACCGTCGAAATTGCAAAATGTCATTCGGATAACAAACAGCCTTCCCCAGTTGATCCCAATTGGCTCACTTAATGTCGCCAATCTTCCGAATAGTGTTGCACTTCTGGGATGTTCCATCGGCGATCATAGTGCAGGCTGGCAATGGCTAGATCTATCATGTCTATCACAGATACCCAACCAAATCATACAAGACCTTCTATTTCTTATCAATTATAGATACGTCATGGCTACCTATATAATTATCCACCTATCTACCATTCCCATCTGCAAAATCAGAATATATGCCCTACCTTCGGATACTCCTGATGCCAGACTGATCCAAGAATGGAGACTGACCTTTCCGAAATACTTGAAATTAGACGTCAAATTCAAACACAAATGGCACATCATCTTGTCTTTATTAGATTATTCCGATTTTGGCTGGTCCAAAGTATCGACACCTTCAATTATCGTTGATTTCGAGTTCCAATCTGCCACCCACTATCCCGATACCTCATCTCATCACAATTTCCATATGAAAAGACTCACGTCTAATCTTCCATATCACCAGCCAGTCTCTGAACCTTCAGAATCGTTTTTTCAGAGAATCCTAAGGATCTACAACTCTGTTCAATCTCCAGATTTATCCGATTACGATCATAAAAGCGCTCTACCTTTCAGCTCGGTGCCTACTGCAGACGAGATTATTCAGTCACTCTTAGCAAATAGCGTTACTGGTCTAACATTTGTTTCCGGTATCAAGTCAGATCTATATCCTTTTCAGGCTAAATCGGTAGCTAAGATGTTGGAAAAAGAATCTAAATCATCTAAAGCTCTAACACCGAATTTAATTCAATTAAGATCTCCAGGCGGGTCCCGTGGGTCCCATTACTACTTTGATATCATGAATTCGAAATACTTGACCGATCCAGAATACTATCTCTTACCTAGAGGTGGGATTCTTGCCGAAAATATGGGACTAGGTAAAACGCTCATTTGTCTAAGTTTGATCTGCTTAACCAAACATGAAATGTCCCATATCCCCGATGACATGCTACTTTGTGATCAAAAGCCTTTCAAGAGTCAAGTCTTATCATTAACTGAAATCTGCTTACGTACTGTCAATCAAAATTCCCTACCATGGAAATATTTTGCTGAAGATATTTCTCAAACGATACGTGATACGCTTTCACAGTTTCCAGGAACTTTTGATATTCCTTTGGTAGGTGAGGAATACAAGTCTTCTTATCTGATTCGTTCTCGACCTTTATCCTCTAGAATACGGCAACCAGAAAATGAGTATCGTACCTTAATGTTGTGTTCTACTACACTTATAGTTGTGCCAGATAATTTATTTCATCAATGGAATAATGAGATCAAGAAGCATGTGGCTCCCAATTATCTCAAGATTCTTTTCATTTCAAGCCACTTCAAAAAGGCAGTGACTAATAATAATTCTACTTATACCAATGAAATCCCTATCGATCCCAACGAACTTGTTCAATATGACATAATTCTTGTTACTAATTTACATTTGGCTCGACAATTGGGAGAAATGACCATGTCTGAAAATCCTTTCAATCAGGTTTATTGGAAGAGAATGATCATAGATGAAGGGCATAGTTTGAGCTCAAAGGCTTCTAGAGTTAGTCACCTTTGTAAGTCGATGTTTTCAGAACGAAAATGGGCTGTATCTGGTACACCAACTTCTGGTCTTACCCGATTACATATGGATGAAGAGAATGATATGAAAAGTGAAAAACATACCAAATATACCGTTAAAAGTAACTTCAATGAGAAAGATGATCTAGCCAAATTGGGTACAATCATTGCCAACTTTCTCAAAATTGAACCATTTCATTCCCAGCAAAAGTATTGGAATTCCCAAATAGTCAAGCCACTCGTTCAGAATGGATATGGTTCCGACAGGAATCTCACGAACTTGTTGACTTCTATTATGGTAAGACATAATTTGAATGATGTTGAACAAGACTTGAATTTACCCCCCTTGCACCATGAGGCAGTTTTTTTGGAACCATCCTATCATAATAAGATTTCCATTAATTTATTCACTGCTGTATTGGCTGTTAATGCCGTGTCTTCCGAAAGAAAGGACATTGATTACATGTTCCATCCCAGTAATGCACAACAGTTACGAAGACTTATCACCAATCTTCAGCGAGCTACGTTCCATTGGACTGGGTTCAAACAGGAAGATGTTGAAACGTTGATTCAAATATGTGAGAATTGCTTGAAGAAGAATCTTAAAGGTGAAGGACAGAACCTCTATAGCGATTACGATGTGGAATTATTGGAGAAATCCATCGAAGTATCTAAAGGTGCTTTGAGAAACTCCCAATGGAGGTCCTCTGCATTATTACATGAAATGAATTACTATGTGGAAGGATTATCCAATTTATATGTAAAATCATATGGTACTGGCATATTGGAAGGAAATGAAGAGATAGGAATCTATGGAGCACCGCATTTATATCAGATTCAAGAGTTTTACTATAAGAATAGATTCATGGATATGAATGACTTTGAAACGTTGGAGTCCAAATTGGAAGCTGTTTCCAAGCCATTTTGGAAAACATATTGGGTAGATAATGTGAAGAGAAATGCAGAAAGATTTAACAAGCAAGACACTAGTCAGGATTTAAGTGGTAAAATAGTTCAAGATGCGATTAATATCCCGAAGATAATACAAATTGAAAATAGGAAGAATGTTTCTTATAAGAATGGAAGCAGCAACATACCTTCAAAAGATAAATTGATAGTTCCACACAAATTACCACCTAGGAAATCAAGCCAAGTTGAGCATTCGATACTTGACAAACAACCTGAGTTCATTATTCCCTCCACCAATTCTGATTTTATCAAACAAGCGCAGATCTTGGGAACAGCATCTTCGAAACTATCGTATTTAACCAGCCGATTGCTCGAACATAAAAAACAAGGGATAAAGTCATTGGTATTCTTCGAGTTCGAAGACAGTGCATATTATCTTACTGAATTGTTGGACATATTGGGGGTTGACTTCATTCTTTATGCTACATTCATAAACGCCTCTGAAAGAGCCAAAAACTTGACTGATTTCAGTAGTTATCCGAGTGAAGAATTGGGTGGAATCACTTTAGTAATGGACCTAAAATTGGCATCACATGGTCTCACTATTATTGCAGCTACTCATGTATATTTTATTAGTCCTGTTTGGCAAAGATCGGTAGAAGCTCAAGCTATAAAAAGAGCTCATAGAATCGGACAGACTAAGCAAGTTTATGTTGAAACCCTTGTTTTAAGAGATACTTTGGAAGAGGAGATCTACAAAAGACGAGGCCAAACGAAAGATGAAGAAAACCAAAAGAGATACGTTATAGACGATAGAGGAATGCAAGAATACATTCTAAAGAATAAGTTTTTAGACATGAACAATAATGAGAAGCAATATTGCTCTTTTAAAGCTGATATCAAACCTGAAACTTTTAATACTTTATTAAAAGAAGAGAACAAAATGATGGAGGGAGATGATACAGAGTATGCCTTACTCCAACATCAAGCTCGAATTGAAGGAAATCAACAGAAATGGAACGTTTTCCTTTTCAATGAAGATAACTTGACTAAAATGAATAAGAATAAGACCCAAAAGGCCAATCGAGAAGTCATGAAAGATGATTTCCTTAAGCAATTGGTTGAAGATCCTGGGGAGCTCAAGTCGGAGAAAAGAAGTATGAGAACAAATGGAGGCTCCAGAAAGAAGGTCCGGTTCTAAAAGAAGGACTAGGAGAAAACTAATATTCTTCTGGTGTAACTATACTTTGTTGTATTCCTGTAACATTACTCTATATTAATTATTATACACACTATAAACTTTTACACCAATAGGCATCGAATATATCCCAAATGTACGAATTTGAGCTTCTAAGAATTGGCGCCATCTTTTTGAATGCATTCACTTGTTGCATGTTTCATCATTTCTTTCAATACTCCCTGACAATGATACCCCCATCGGAAGATCCCGATACTAAAACTCCCATTTCGTGCACATCCACATCCATAACCGTTCCCTTATGACCAGCATACTTATTGATAACTTTTCTCGTACTCAAATCCCATGTGGTGATGGTCTGGTCCTCGGAACCTGAAAAGATCGAGATATCATCTCGGCCAAAACAACATCCTATCAACTGATACTCACGACTACCAGGACCATCAGTATACACAGAAGGACTCAATCTGGATATGTCTTGTGGGACGAACTCCTTAGCATTATACTTACACAAGGTCCCATTCATTGATCTGGCTAGCAAGGCAGAATCATCCAGATTAATAGCTAGTGATGATACCGACTCATCATGATAATTTCCACAATCCCAGATAGGTTTCTCGGCCATACGTACATCATATGCCAGAACTTTGGGGTCTATTCCTCCTGTGTAAAACGTATTGCCTCCGTTATTAAACAAACACGCCAATATCGGATACTCTGTCTCTATCCTGGTGATAGGCTTCTTGTCTCTGGTATCCCATAGACACACCACACCATCGTCGTCAGCACTGATTATTATGGCTCCATCTCTCAAAATATCAACACTGTTCACCGCCAGCCCATGGCTAGTCCATTTTCTGATCCTCTTTCCGGCATCAATGTCCCAAAGTCCTACGGTGGAATCGGCACTGCTACTCACAATACTACTGTCATCATACAGCCATTTGATGGAAGTCACTGCCGATTTGTGACCCCGTAATACTCCATAGTTGGGCACAGCCTCGTTCTCGTCAACGGGTAATTGCCATAACATGATGCTTTTGTCGGCACTACCAGAGGCAATGGCTGCTCCAGAGTGGCTAAATTTACAGCTAGTCACTGGTCCCACATGTCCCTCTAGTAAGACCGCTTCGTTGTACAAAATCTTGCCTGCGGCACCATTATCTTCGTGTCTGACTAGTGCCTGGTCATTTCCATTCTCAATCTTGTGTCTTTTCACCGACATCCTAATGATAACTGTTGTGTAGAATCATGGTGATGATCATCATAAAACCGTAGAGGTCACGTGAGAGTTGATGGTTCATCATGTGATGTGAATCACATGCTCTATTTGGGGTTTCTCATTATCATTGAATTAACTATACACATTCACTATATGGCCAACTATGACAAATACTCGTAGGAATTATTCTCAATACGTTGGATAAATTGCTTTTCAATCAACTGGTCGATAACTCTCTTCACGTCAATAATCTTGGCTTGGAATCTCGACAGCGTCTGCGGCAACACTTCATTAATAAGATCGTTATGCTTGACAACCTTTCGAGATTTCATGATTCTAACAATACATGCGGAAAGAAAGTTCTTACGGGTTTCGTCAATCTCCTTGGTGGCTTCGTCTTCTTCTTGCTTAGGCTCGGTACTCTTAATCACACTAATAAAATTCACCTTGAGCTTCTTTGACTTATATTCTTCCACAATCGTAAGTCTAGTTTCATTATTGTTGGCATGTTCAGAACCTGCTGGTGATTGCTCAAGTAATTTATATTTGGTGAGTGGCAATAAATGGGCATCGAATACGTGTCTGGTAGTTCCCACAATTTCATATAGTTCACCCACGGTGTATGTGTTACTCTTATTGAATGCTACTAATATCATCAATTGAATATTACTCACAGTGAATATGAAAGGCGGTTTGCCCTTCTTTGACAATGAAGCCTTAACTTCGGCTCTACCGTGATTCCATAACCATTGTAATTGTCTACCGTTATGCTGTGAGTCGTATGCTTGGATAACGCTTTCAAATGGAGCTTTTAATTCTTCTGCCACCTTCAATTCATAGTCTTGTGAATGATGGAATGGCCACATACTTTGAGCTAAAATCAATGGGTTGAAATCTTTGACTATAGATTCGGAAACTTTAAGATTGGATCTCAAATCCTCCGAGGCCTTCATATCAGAAAACATCTTGGTCATCTTGGATGTGTATTCCATGGAATTTTCCTCTTGTAATCTTTGAATGATACTTTCTTCTAATTCTTCCGACTTGCTATTCCCATTAATCAATCTCTTTGCTAATTGTCTACGGTAGAATTCTTCAAAAGTATCTTTATCGTTGATGAATTTGAATACCACCATCATGTTGTCAGGGTTCATATCAATAGTATCAGCTTCTTTACTGTTTCCTCTCAAGAAGAGATCGGAGTATTTTGCCAAAAGCTCGGGAGTCTTACAAGCAGATTTGGGAGTTGGAGTGGCAATTGTGTTATGGTTAACAAAATAACGACATGCATTATCTAAAGCTTTGATAAAACGAGGATCTTTGTTGAAAGCTTGAGCCACCACTTCATTAAATTGGACGTAGATTGAAAGCAAAGTATTAACGTATACTTTAGGATCAACGATGTTGGCGGCACTTCTCTTTGTCGGTCTGCCTTCACTCTTAGCCTCTATGGTGGCTTCGGCAGACAGTTTCATATCTTCTATGGCCTTAGCAGCCTGCTCTTTAATATAGTTTTGAAATGTTGTAGCCAAAGGGTCTATGGTAGATGGAACTCTGTATAATAACTTATACATTCTTTGAATATGATCAGTTTCATTTTGTTCCAATAATGACAAAAATTGATCATACATTTCTTGAGAATGATCTTCAATCAAAACTTTATTCAAAGTATCCAATAAATGTTTCTTGGTATGTTCTTCCAAATAGTTGTTTGATCTAGAAATCTCTTCAGCCAATCTGCTTTCACATTTTCTCATATATTCTACCACGTTATGATCGGCAAGAAATTTGGAACTTTCATTGCTGTAATATTCACCAGTTTTTTCAAGGAACGGTTTTTCGAAATGGGTGATGTAGACACCCAAACTTGGTTTTCTGGCGTCTTGAGTTTCCAATCCTAAAAACACTAAGGACTTGATGGCTGTGGAAATTAATGAGGTATCTACAATTTGGTTGTTTCTTTGTAATTCGATCAACTCCAAAACTTCCGATGTCAATACGTCGGAATTCTGGGTGAACATTTCAGCCTTCCACTTTCTTAATGCAAGATTATTGACTTCATGGACGTCTTTCCTACCGTCGGATCTTTCCTTTTGTACCCAGTACCGATTCATGTAATCAAACACATTATTCAAATAGCCAGCACCGATGGTGAATCGGGTCCACTTCCGGACATAAAATTCCAAGAAGGTATCCTGGGGATCCTTGGTTAATGCTCTTACAAACTCTGTCAAGTACGTCTCCAACCTGGCGTAAATTTCTGCTCCAGTTAACGAATATGAGTTTGCTTCTGAATTAGGGAGATCGGAATTGTTCCGGCGGGATTTGTTGGTGCAAAAGTTGTAAATGGCGGTGTAACAATTCATGTACATCTTGGAAGTGACCCCTTGGTCACCTTGCGATCCCAAGATGAATTCAAGTCCTGGTTGTATGAAACTCCAAGTAGCATCCAAATCATTTGCTACGGGTAATGACATGGCAGATCGGGCTTGTGGCTAAAGGAAAAGGCGGGTGGGTGGAGGTCAATTGGTTGGAACTGCAAGCACGCGGTTCGGTCTAGACTGAATTACAGTGGTAATCTGATCAGACGGGTGGGTGATCTAGGATGAATTCTGGTGGTAAAGAAAGTGTGGTTGTGACAAATGTTTTTTTTGGGCGCACGACTGGATACTCTGAACATGAACATAATAATCATCACAAATATGGGGAACGCTTAGTAGGGCAAATATGGCGGTATTAGTATGGTTTGAACGATGTTTACAAGAGAAGAGATGGGTTAAAGACGGCCTGTGTTTTTGCGTGTTTTTTTTTGGACTTGAATGGTGAAATGGGCACCTTTTTGGAGACACCTACTGCTAGCCACGGTGCCACTAGGTGATTTTTATCTGTATGTTCATATTTATTCTTGTAAGCAGCAAAGGTGCCGATTGAATGGACAATTCGCTACATTCAGGTTCTCTTGTTTCCACTGGTTATCTGCTTTATCCCTACATTTTAGTTCTCCCCAATTGGACATTAATTGGTCGATCTGTCATACGTTAATTGCTTTCTAATCACAATGTGCAAAGCATTTCTTGTCCGCCTCTCTTGGCCATAATTATACATTGATCCCCATTATTCTATTTACCTCCTTCTATCTATGGCTTCTCTATTTGTTCCTGTGGTCAACCACATTCACCCGATCCACCACCCGAACTATACTGACTGTAAACGTCAACACCCACAAGCAAAGCACCAAGAACAAAAACGCAGCTAGGGCCCGTTGTCGCCGACATATCGAGCCGACGGTGGGATGAAATATTCCTATCTGGGCCAAATCGGGTGTATTGTCGTTCTTACACACCCATTCTTCGTCGTATAATGTGTTGAAAGTTAACGAAAGGTTGGCAGATGAAAATATTATAAAGAGCAAGTCCAACATGATCAATTTCATCTTTCCTAACGGATCTCTTAGTCCCAACGGTTTCCCACTATATTCGTCATATGCAATATAGACGATATATGCCATGGCACAACATTGTACTACTATGGCCATGATGGTACTAGGTTGCTGTTCTAACTTTTGATTATCATAATCTCTCTTGGAAAATTCAAATATGGTTACTGCAAGGGCTAGGGCTCCGGCAGAAAACCCCAAGATCAAGATCCTCAAGAAAAGAGGCACTAACGGATTTTGAATAAGTAACCTAGTAAGTGTAGGAAGCAAATCTGCTCTTTTCTCGTCCGACATCCAATAGCCTGCTTTGGAACGAACCCTGGGGAACTCGCCGTTACTTTTCTTCTTCTTGGATTCATCCTTGCTTGTGAATAACCTTCGGAAAAACCCCACTGGTGAATCTCCTATACGGAAATCTTCATCAGATGGCGAACTACCTAATAATGCAAATTTGAGCCTGTCATCTCCACCCCACGAACCGTTGAGTTTCCATTCGGGATCGAATTCCTTTTCCAAAACCATCTGGTCATCGGTGTACACCGAAGGTTGTTGAACTGAGCGGAGGAACGTGTGCCAATTATTGTTCATCGAACTGACATAGGGGTCATTGGCAAAGCTTAAATACTGGTCATCTTCCGATGGTTTGGACTGGCCTGTTTTGATGGAAGGGGTATTTTCTGGCTGCGATACATTGACGTTGGAATTATTTAGCTGGTCTTTATAGTGGACCTTGGAAAGTGTATCCAATACATATGGAGGGACGATATTTGGTCGATGATTATAGGAGTTGACTTTGGTGGTGTCAAAGATGGCCTGCGGGGTTCTGGAGGCCTCCGTACTATTTCCCGAGCTTACCATCCGATTTCGCGAGGTCTTGGCAAGTGAACTCTCGATTCCAGAATCAGTCATCGATGGTGGCTAGTAGATATATCTCTAGTATTAGCCTAAGGTTTATAATTATTCCATGTGTGTACAAACATCCTAAACGAGACGATGGGCTGTATGCAGTCCGTGAGAAAGAATGATTGCAAAATTGCTGCGTGGAAGAAGCGAGAGAAGCCAAGGGAATAGGGGTGGATCGGCAGTAGAAGTAGGTGGGTAATAGAAGTAGGCGGGAGGAAGAAGGGTACGAATGAGCCGGTGGTAGAGACATCACTTGGCATGTTATCCAGCTTTTTTTTTTTGGCTAGAGAAGATGTAGGAATTAATAAAAAGATGCAGTGAAAAAAACAATCAGTTAAGCCAAATTTTGAAATATTTCACAACTAAAAGTGAAAAACCAGCCCCACTAAAAGTGATAATTATTTAGATATTTATAGACAATTTTTTCTCCAAACGAAAAGAGAATCGACATTACATGGCCGTAGCCGTAGGAAAAACACCCCACTTCTGTGGTCTGATGGTTATCTCAGTTTGATCTTTCAGTAGTATTAGGCCGCAGTAACCGCAATCATCTCCGCCAATTCGCAGTCATTGTCGCACAGGCGCATTATCGATGGCAAATTTCAAACTTTGATAAACCTTTTCGACTCACCAAAGTGAAGCACATTAAACACTGATGATTTATGTTAATCCCCTCAAAAATGACTTGATACATATTGCACGCCGGCCGTTTGTAAGATGGCAATCTTCGGGGCCCCAGTTCCCCAATAATTCCTCTATTTACGTCATCTCCATACCGATCACCACCGCCAAATCGTACATCTATTGCAATCATAAACCTTCAATTCTTACCCAGGCGCAAGCCGATAATTTCCCGTTGGTGACCAAGATCGAAACTAAGGCCACCAACTTAGCTTTGAAAGCATGGACCAAGATCTCGACGTCGCAAAACTCCGTCAATATCAAGGTCACCAACTTTGTCAAGAACTTACTTGATTCGATTCCTTACGAAGAAAATTGCTTGAAATCATTCCCATCGCAAAGCTCCATGATTAGAGAAATTAACGAAGAATCGTTGGAACTGGTCAGACTGAAATTGAACCTCCAAGATCAACCTTCAGCTTTGGTGCAGTCGGAAATCGACACTATGGATATTCCACTTGATCAAATTAAACCGATTCC
Organism: Suhomyces tibetensis; assembly: GCA_030570835.1. NCBI lineage: Eukaryota > Fungi > Ascomycota > Pichiomycetes > Serinales > Debaryomycetaceae > Suhomyces > Suhomyces tibetensis. The sequence goes on from JAJLWT010000005.1 coordinate 232,984, forward strand.
AGTGTATCATCCATTATTTCAAGAACCTGCTTCGATATTGTCCCAATTGAAAACGTTCCGGGAAGCTTCGTATGCTACTCATAAAAAGTATGCGATATTATGTGCCATTGGAATTCCAATATCTTTACCATTTGCCTTGGTACCTGTTCTTCCCAACATCCCAGGATTCTACTTGGCATATCGGTTATATTGTAACATCAAAGCATTGTTGGGAGTCAAACATTTAGATTATTTATTGAAGTCAGATACCACATCAGTCGAAGATACCAAGCATTTAAGTTTCAAGGCAATTCCTTCGATGGATCAAGGGTATTCGAATGTAGCAAGCCCAGAGCAAGTCAACCAACAAAACGGACCTGAGAAAGTCCTCATTACAAAAGAGATAATAGAAACCCTTACTACCGATTACAATTTAGGACACTTGAAAGAAGATTTACTCAAGGCCTTAAAACAAGAAACCAAAAAGTTGCAAAAGAACATACCAGACTCGCATTCTTAGATAGTGAGGGAAAGTGCTTTGATCAGTAAACGTTAAAACATAGCTAGTGTAGTAATAAAAGAAAAGAAAAGAAGATAAGAGAAGTGGCAGAACGACAAAAATAAATGACAAATTAAATGACAGATTAAATGACAAGAGAAATGACAACTGGATTGTTCCTAAAAACCCTAATCATCATGCCATTACATCATCAACTTTACTCCTTCTCCGAAAAAGAGAACCCTAACTAGGGCTCTCAGCCCTCGGCACAATGGACAGACACACGTGACCAAAACACGGTCACAGCCGGCCATAGTATGGGTTGGTCGTGTCGCATCTCAGCGGGGACGAAAAAGTCACGCACTGGCAATGTCGACACACTCTCCCTCCAGCTTGTTATAAATATACTCTCTACTTTCCATTTTTCTCCTTTCCCTTTTCCTTCTACACACCAGTTATCATCAAATATGAGAAATAAGTGGAGAAAAAAGAGAGTTAGAAGACTTAAGAGAAAGAGACGGAAGGTCAGAGCTAGATCCAAGTAATCGGACTGAGTTTAGTTTGACATGTTAATGTGAAGAAATCTTCCAGTGTCGATTGGCCAGTGGTGGGTTACGTTAATTAATTGGTTCTTTTAGTCTCATTAATCCGGTGTTATTTGCTATTGGGTAATTGGTACTGTTCTTTGCAGTGTCAATTTATTCTTGATTTATATGCTAGTTCTTTCGAATCGTTTCATCTCGATCAATGTTATCGAATGATTTGTCCGTATATAATTAATACAAATTTTGTATATAATCTAAGTTCAATGTAGGCAAACAATTGAGATCAAATGGGCCATCAAGATTCCCCACCATGATCTTTCATTGATCTGTCAGTTTCGGCCTGTCATTTGGGTTTGGATTCATTTCCTACATCAATTATGGGCTAGATGGAAAATGTCGACATTGCTCGCTCGACGTCATATTGGTAGGTCACGTGATGCCATATTTTTTCCTCTCCCAAACTTGTTGCAACACAAATGGCTGCAATTGTGTACTACTTGAAAAGTGGATCATATTATTATAGTCATAAATGGAATGCAGTTCTGCAGAACCACTTGAAATGGAGATTGAATTCCCTTCTTCCAATGATTCTAGAAGCACCAATCAAAATCCTTCGTCTGGAGATTTTTCGTTTGTTCAAAGTGCCCCCAATCAATTCGGTCCAAACATTTCATCCTCTAAATCGGTGATGATGACATTAAGAGATCCACAAGAACAAATTGATTCTCCAAAATGTCTACAAAGAAACATCAGATCCACGGGGGAGATAAAGTACGTAGATGGCATAGTCCCTCCATGTCCACCACTTGATACTTCCAATTCTTGCCCTAGAATTCCAGATACTTCGACTTCAGATGGAAGTAGCACTCCCAGTCCACTTGATGTTCAATACAACATGTCTTCGCCCCATGAACCCCCATATAAGGCAGCTCCATTAAGGAATTCTATCAGAGATGCCATCATCAATGGTCGTAGTATCCGTTTTGGAGGCATGGACCGATTACAGATTCACATGGAAGAACGACTAATGAGATGGACCCAAAGTGATTCGCAGTATAATAACGATCTCATTATGGAAGGTAACCATCCATATAACCGTGACTCTCCTCCCCCCGAAAGCAATATCTTTCAGTATCTTAAAGGCTGGTTCCTTGCTGATCAATTAAAACCTCCCAATGATTTGGAAAAACTACAGAATAGACTTGCTACACCAAAAGATGAAGAAAGTCGGATTCCAGAACATGCAGTGATGAATGCTCGTCAGAATAGTTCCCTTTCACTTTTACTTCCTGCATTACAAAGACGTCCAACGACCCCCGTTATTGACACTCAGCCAGAACCAATTTCAGAGCCAACACCTCGTGCTATCAATTTGACTGACTTCGAGTTTTCAAAACAGGAAGACTTCAATCTTGACGGGGATACCGATAGAAACGAAGAGCCCTCGTTAGATGGTATGGAAGATCAAGTGCGAGATTTTATCGATTGTGTGGATGACGTGGTTGGTGATTGTCTTGTAAGTATATGGGCCTCTCTAATTTCGATTGGTACTTTCTGTACCAACTTGTACCTGGCAATGTCACCATAGAACACACAGACACACTATTCCTACAACCCATAGTTTTTTTTTTATAAAGATTTAGAATGTTTATTTAAATTTTAAGCTGAACTAAAGCAGCAACAAAAACGTACTTGTTAGAATTAAAGGCAATATCATGCTTATTCAGATGCTTCGGCAAAACCTTCAGAGATAGAAGTCAACAATTCGTTGAATTCCTTCTTACCTTCTTCTTCACCTCTAGATGGTTCAAAGAACTTGGAGGATGAGACTGAATGCTTGATGTTGGAAGTAGTTTCTGATAACTTGGACCATTGAGATCCGTTGGCAACTGCCTTTTGAGCTTCATCGTAGTATGAAATAAATGCCCTCATCATGTCGAAAGTCTTCCAGATTGGACAGAATGCATCATAAGTAGAGTAACCATTTTGTTGCAAGAAATCTTCCTTGATCAAATTAGCAACATCCAAAGTAATTTTATCAGAATCAGATAAGGCAGACTTACCAACCAATTGAACAACTTGTTCCAATTCTTCAGCATCTGACAAAATTTCTCTGATCTTGTTTCTTAAAGTTGGAAATTCTGGATAACTTTCGTCGTAGTATTTGTTCAAGATGTTGGTATATTTGGAATATGACACAGAAGTGTTAATAGATGGGAAATGCTTTCTTTGAGCCAATTTCTTGTCCAAACCCCAGAAAACTTGAGTGATACCCAAGGTAGCAGTGGTAACTGGATCGGAGAAATCACCACCTGCTGGAGAAACTGCTGCAACAATAGAAACAGAACCAACTCTGTCCGGAGAACCCAAAGCCACTGCTTTACCGGCACGTTCGTAGAAAGAAGCCAATTTAGCACCCAAGTAAGCTGGGAAACCTTGATCAGCAGGCATTTCACCTAATCTACCAGAAATTTCTCTCAAGGCTTCGGCCCAACGAGAAGAAGAGTCAGCAATCATGGACACATTCTTACCTTGATCTCTAAAGTATTCAGCCAAGGTAATACCAGTATAAATAGAAGCTTCTCTAGCCGCGACTGGCATATTGGAAGTGTTCGCAACCAAAGTAGTACGCTTCATAATTGGCTCCTTTCTACCAGAAATTTCAGTAAATAACTCTGGGAACTCCATCAATACTTCAGCCATCTCGTTTCCACGCTCTCCACATCCGACATAGATGATAGCATCGGAGTTGGAGAACTTGGATAAGGATTGGGAGATAACTGTCTTACCACAACCGAAAGCACCTGGAATACAGGTGGTACCACCTTGGACACATGGGAATAAAGAATCCAAGACTCTTTGACCAGTCAACAATGGGTAGTCGGCAGCCAATTTCTCGGCCACTGGTCTAGGTACTCTGACAGGCCAGGTGTGCATCATGGAGTAGGAGTGTTTCTTACCTTCGAATTCAAGTTCCAAAACAGTGTCTTCGACGTTGTAAGAACCGGATTCAGCAACGGAGGTAATGGTACCTCTTGCTCTTGGAGGCAACAAGATTTTGTGGTCGTCTAATAAGGAGTTTTCGTAGATGGAACCGAAGATATCACCACCGGTGATGTGGTCACCGACCTTCAAGGAGCCTGGAGTGAAGTCGTAGTTTACCGATCTGGACAAAGCTGGAGCATCGACACCTCTTGGGATATAAATGGATTGGGATTTGTCCTTAATGGCCTTCAAAGGTCTTTGAATACCATCGTAGATAGTTTCCATCAAACCTGGACCCAATTCAACAGATAATGGTTTACCGGTTCTCAAGACAGGGTCACCGACAGTGACACCTGCGGTTTCTTCGTAGACTTGGATGGTGGCCTTATCACCACTTATACGAATGACTTCACCGACCAAATTTTCATGACCGACCTTGACTAATTCGTACATGGCACAACCAATCATATTTTCGGCCACGATGACAGGACCGGAAACAGAGAAAATTTGACCATAGTCTGATTCATCGGCATCATCTAAGGAAAGACGTTTGATTTCTTTACGAGCATTTTCTAAAGCACCAGCCTATAAAGGGTTAGTATTAGACGACAAAAGTAGTACAACCCAACGAAAGTAGCACAACACAATTAAAGAAGCTCAATGCAACAAATGTAGCACAACGCTCCCCGACGATGTAACATGCATTCGACGACGTTCTGGATTGGAACATAGCTTTAATTGATTCTAATTGGTTCAATTGGTTTGTTGAAATTAACGGCGATTCCTGACGTATTGGAAGGAGACTTTCCTCCAATCCTTGCGCCATCAGCACATGCGAATTCATTAATTGAGTTGGACTGGCATATCCGGCCCATCAGGTACATACCATTTTTAACTAGATTTATTACTTGTTGGTACAATACGCTATTGCTTCCAGTGGCGACCCTATGGAATGTTAAAGGAGTCTTGACTGTTGATGAACAAATTGGAAGAAGGCGTGCGGTGTCGATAACCGGTTACCCGGATATGCTTATCATGATAAGGCAAAAGGCCCGGCCCGCAGTAGTGAAGAGACATGGTTGGTGAATATCGCAGCACCTAAGAGTATGTGATGTGAAGGATATGAATGGGGTCAGAGGAATGAAGCTACAATGGTACTTTGGAATTGCAACACTCAGTGCTGGACTACGGGGCTGGACTACAGTGCCTAGACTATTTGTGCTTACTAACATTATTCATGTATTTTGCAATCCATATTTAACTACAGTACTTGGTCTACTTACCACACTTCATGTATCTTGCTCTTCTCTTCTCTTCTCTTCTTCTTCTATTGCTTCCCCCGTTTACTCTTCCTATAACTTGCCTCCCAATTTTCTGGCCCTATCAATGGCTATATCACACATCGCTTCAAAGGCCTCTATTCTCTCCAATTGCACATTATTCCGGCTGATTCTATCTTCCATGTTCTGCATCACTATTGGTCTACTTCTTCCATTGACAAATACAACATACCTCAACCCGGGAAATGTAGACTCGTACAAATCGTTCAACTCAATCAATCTTACCCGCTCTTCTTCAGATGACGCTTGTAAGGATTTCTGTTCATTGGATGAATGTTGCGATAATTCTACAGGTGCTGCTTTGGATGATCCTCCTAATCTTGGATGAGCAGCGATGATTTTGGAGATCCGAGGATCAATTTTGGTTCCATCTCCGTTTGCAGTTTGCTCTGCCTCCGCCAAAAGCCCTCTGAGCTCCTCTCTGGTAGCCTCTATGAATTGTCTATGTGAGCTGAAACTTCTACTGCCATCCAATAGTCTGTCAATTATAAATCCAGATAGGGTGTCACATGGTTCGAATAGATGACCCAATACCTGGGCCTGCTCTCTCCGTGACAACCCAACAATCGTGTCCATGGAAGGTAAAGAAAAGATCGACATCGGGGTGGTTTCTGAAATGAATTCTTTCTCTCCACACCGTCTTATCGCACTATATATACCATCTCGGAAATATCCGAGCAAAGAAAAAATTACATGGTCGATCACGTGACGTGGTGTTAAAGTATGCAAATTATGTAAATGATAAATAGTTGAACAAGAAGAAAGGGTTATGAAGTAAAAGCTGTCATAATGTCGGAACAGCTCAAGTGAAGTGTTCGAGTTGACGTAACTTTTCCAATTCTTTTTTGGATGGTGCCCCCTTTTGTGCAATCAATGGATGTCTCCATTGTTTGACGTAAGTAAATAACACATCTGCCAATTGATCTGTGTCTTCAATACCCAAGTCCTTGAAGGTCTTTGCATTTGGGTCGATGGTTTGGTTGATCAAGTGTCTTTCGATTTGGTCTGGGTTGGTCATTTTCCAGTAGGCGAATTGTTTGGCTTGAGCAACAAGTTTGGCAAGAGGCAATGGGATTTGGTAGTCGGCAAAGTTGTAAGACAATGGACCTGGGACGGCGAAATCCTGGGTGATACCGTGGATCATTTGTCTGATTTCAAGGAAACTCAATCTTTGTTGGCCGTATAATTCAAAAGTTTGGCCCACGGTGGAATCGTCAAATCCGATATTTTCTAATCCTCTGGCAACGTCAGTGACATGGATAGGGTTGATTTCCTTGGCGTTTTTGTTTGGAGTCCACATCTTCAATTTAGGTCCCAAATAGTTCAATAAGTTGTCTTCTCTTCCAAACATAGGAGCTGGTCTAACAATGGTGGAATCAGGGTTAATTTCTTTGACAAGTTGTTCACCGATCCCCTTGGTAGCATAGTACACGGATTTGGAGTCTGGGTTGGCGTTATAAGAAGATACATGGACGAATCTTGGTACACCTGCATCCTTCACGGCCTGGGCGATTCTTTCAGTGATGGCGATATTCACATCGGCCATGGTGAAGTTTTTGGTGTTATAATCGGTACCAATACAGTTGTAGACGATGTCGGAGTGTTGGACGGCGTCTTCAATCGACTTCAAGTTTCTAGAATCAAACTCAACAAAGTTGACTACTCCCAAGTCTCCGGTAACCTTTAAGAATCTCTTCTTCATGTCGTCTCTGAAGGGCACCACGGTGGTGGTTCCGTGTCTGGCCAACTTGGACGTCAAGTAACGGCCCAAGAAGCCGGAAGCTCCAAACACAGTGGCGGTGTACCCGGTTCTGGAGGAACGTCCACCGGCACCCACGGCGACGTTGACTTTGCCGTTTCTGGTGATGTTGACGTCGGAATCCAAAACGGACGTGTAGATGGATCTGGTCCCGGTGAGGGTTCTGTGGACTGGTTTGGCGGTGGCTCTCAACATGGTTCAATGAGGTGCTGGTGTTGATAATCTGCTCTGGATTGTTGGTGAAGTACTGCTCGCTCGAATCTGCTTACCCAGAAAATTGTCAAAATTGAAGGCTCTGGTTGGCTGTGAGAAAACGGCGCGCGCACGACGTTTGTAAATGGCAGGAAGAGTTGGTGACAAAATGGTAGGAGAAAATTGATTACGTGAGAAGTTGACTACTATGTTGAAATGGTGATACGGAACAGTTGGGGCCATCTATACAGTGACACCCCAATTGGATTGGAATAGCCTCACTACTAGACTTGGCAGTGTGTAGACTTTTGTTAAGGCGTTTGAATGGGCATGATTCATTTTTCATACATTCTTTCTTTCAATGTGTATTAGATAAACGAATCAATATAAAGGTTATAATTCAACAACGGATAACAATAAGAGGATAAAAATAAAAAAGAAACGTAACTGGACATCCATAGCAGAATCTGTTCAATCGACGTGGTTTGAGAAGGTAATCATAAGAAGTAATCCGGAGTCTTTCTTGTCACCGTAGGTTCACCCGGTCTCACAGATGGATCATATTGTAGGAATTGTCTGTTATGTTGTTCGTCCACTTCCATAATAGCAGCTTGATTACCACATCTATAACAATAGTTGGGGGCTGAGAAAATGGTGACAACAGATTCTTGATGAGACCATGAAAAACCTTCCATGACCAATTGATGAGCTCTGGCTATTAAACTTAAATCATTGGTGTGGTTGAATTGTTCGGAAATATCTTGCCCAAAAGTGAAACCTGCACCTCTTGGAGAGATCCCCCATCCACCTCTATCATCGGGGTCGGACCATAATAAGTCACACATGGGACCTTCATGAGGTACTTCTTGGATTCTGTTCAATTCTCTTACTTGATCGATGGTTTCAATCATTGGAGATAAACCTCCATGCAAACAAAACACCTTATTATCAACTAAGGCGGTGATTGGGAAATAGTCAAACAAATCGGTGAATAATTTCCACACTGTTGCTGATCCGTATTTCCTTAAACATTCGTCATAAAACCCGTAAACTTGTGTGATTTGTCTTGATTCGTGATTACCTCTTAATATTGTGATTCTGTTAGGATATCTTACCTTCATACAAACCAAGTATGAAACAGTCTCAACAGAATAATAACCACGGTCAACATAGTCTCCCATAAATAGATAGTTGGTGTCGGGACATGGACCTCCAATTTTGAAAAGTTCGATAAGATCATGGAATTGACCATGAACATCTCCACATATAGTCACTGGTACTCTGACGGGTTGTACGTTTTCTTCGAATTGCAACACATCAATGGCCATATCACACAACTTCTTGACATCGACTTCAGACAATGGCTCACATTTCGATAATCTGTCGATCCATTGATCCAATTGGTTCACCGAAGTGATGTTCAAATCGGTTTTTTTGTTGTATGATGTGTTGTTGGTGGTGGAAGAGCCTGTTGCTGTGCCGGTTGTTTCATTGTTTATGGTGTCCAGCAGAATCTGGGCATCTTGCGTTGTTCTTAATTGATGTTCTTCGACATCTTCCATTGGAACGTCGGTATCCAAATCCATGGTACGGTATGCTATTGATATGCTGGTGCTGGGGAGGGGTGGTAAAAGTACTAATACAACGGCGTGGGCAGTGGCGGGTGGTAGCTGGTGATGCTTGTGTGTTTCGAGACTCTGACGTATTTCTCGGGTCCTTGGGTTCGGTTGCTAAGTTGTATCCGTCTATTTCCTTCTCCGTAAACCAATGTATTGATCAATGTCGATGGAAGAACGGTGGGTTGTTAATCGATTTTTTGTCGTTGTTTTTTTCGTTGGCGGTTCTCGATTTCGACACGCATTTGGTGGTGGTTGTGGAGGCCCGCACTATGGTAGTGGTTACTCTGGATGAAACGGTGGCCCTTGCTCGCCGAAACTACGTCTCTACTGTCTTACGGGTGTCTCTAGATGATCAGATCGTTCTCTTGGCTCCGTTGTCGCTTTTTCCCGCCGCTTTCATCGCCACTATTGACCATGTTAGCTTTGGTCTCAAAATTATGTCACACGGCTAGATAAACACTGTAGAAGAACACACGGGCATTTGGGAAGAAAGAGGACAAGAGGACAAATAGTAGAAGCAGCCAGAAGAAAAACCCGAACACGCTGTCATCTCAGGATTGCCTAATGGGCCGCTTTAATTGGCTAATAGGTCGGATACCATCTCTGTGTACATGGATAGTCTCGTTTACTTGGGCGACTCACCACAATACTCACTATGAGCAGTTGGATCTCACTATGGGCTCATCCTGAACTCATGCTAGTAATCTTCCACCTGCAGTTCCATTATTCTTACTGGTGTTTCTTTTCTTGACTTCCGCCACTGTTCCGTTACCATACTTCTATTTCTATTATACACTCTATATTCACATCATAAATCGATCTGCAGGCCCGTCTGCCTTATTATCCTTGTCATCTTCTCCAGGCCTGGCACTGTCTCCGGTAGACCCACTGCCACTGATGCCAGGCGTACCGACCTGGGTTTGTAGCCCACTCACATACCCATTGCTGAGCTGGAATAAGTTGGTGATGCTACCTCCTGTTCCGCTAGTTCCTTGGAAATCGTCACTGATTTGATTGAACAAATTATACAAATTATTGGTACTCTCACTCATGGCTATCGAGTTGTACTCGGGATCTCGGCTGGCAGGTTCGGCATTGTCCAATCCAGGTATTCCCTCACCACTCAACGCATCTTGCATCATCATAGATGCTGGTGCTAGTGGTGCTATAAATGACTGTTGGCTGAATTCTTCCGAGTGCCTAACCCCACCGTTGGGAAATTGTGATTGATGGGGGTTTGCAAAATTATGCGTTTCATTTCTTACCTTGTTGTTGGTCATTCCTGATATCAGAGAAATAGTAGTATTATTACTAGCCCTTTGAGGCTTATATATACCAGGAGCAATCGAAAAGTAATCACCATCTGCTGCTTCATCATTATCGTCTTCCTCTTCTGACATATTGGTCCTAGCTTTCTGTGTGAGTTCCTGATTTCCAGCCAATGCCGGGTTCACTTCGATCACATTCGACTCATTAGGACCATCAAGACGGGAATTTCCTGTTCCATACAGCGTTCGATTATTCGATAGTTGACCTTGATTAGTGGTTTTCCTGACCTCAAGTGTCTCCTTCAATTTCAGTCTGTTTTCATTAAGATTCAAAAACCACGAATTCAAAATCTTGGTGGCTCTAATCAACTTATTGATATTGTTAAAGAAAGGAAAATGCTTGATAAGGTTATCACTATAATTGATCAACAATTCGATCACATTATCATGATCTGGACGATAAGTAAAATCATCAGCATTAATCCGAGAGTTGCCATTCAAATTTGAGGTTGATTTTTCATTCAACGCTAATAAATTCTTACCAAAATCTCCTTCATCATACGTACTGTATTTCAAATCTAATACCAATTTTAAAAGATGCAACAACGGTTGTAACAATTGATAATTGGACATTTGAATTTTGAACAAATCTGAATCTGATTTACCCAAATGATGATTCAATGCCTTGATAAGATACAAAGTTTCATATTCTGCAAATTGAATATTAGGCACATTGATCAATAACATTTTAAAGATCAATATATATTTAATGACCTCAAAAATAGAATCATTATTCGTTAATTGAATAATCTTATCCTTGACTCTTTTATAGGATTCTTCACTGCCTTTTGAATTAGTTAATCCAACATTGAAATTAGTATATTTTGTTATCCGGCCAATTGTATCAGGTAATAATTCATTTTCTTCAACCAAAATATGGATCAATTCAAATAAGATATTAGAATTAAAAGAATTATTGATATTTTCCGCTTTATATTTCAATATCTTCTTTGAGTCTAATTGAAGGAATATATCATTATTCCTGAATAAATTCAAATTATAATTATTTGATGAATAAATCAAATAAAATCTTTCAAATGTATACAAGATCTCAAATAATTCATACAATTGTATTATTGAAGAATTATCACTTGCTTTAATATTAATCATTTGATAATATGCAATACTTTTCCTTAAGTTGGTGATTTTTTGATGTTCTTGAGCTTCATTTCCATAATTGTTTTCTAAATTAGAAGTAGAATTTAACGTATTGGTTAAATTCAATATATGATAATAATTGCACAAATGCAAACAACTTAATGATAAGTTATAATAAATCTGGTATTGGTTCAAATGATTAGAATTGATGTTATTAAGATTCTTCATGTTATTCTGGGGAATGATTGGAGGAACAATGAAATTCTTTTCGATTAACGTGAAGATTTCAATACACTTGAAATGACAGATGTTTTTGAAATTCTTGAAATTTCTAAATGCCAAATACTTCTTTGGGTATTTGATGAAATCCTTGAACTTCTGTTTCTTAAGTTTGATGAGAATCTCAGCAACATTTAAGTTGATTGTAAACACAATCAAAAGTTTCGATAGATATATTGAATCGTCATGATGTTCTATGAGGTTGATTTCTGAATGCAATTTATTATACTCATTTGGATCGGAGGTATTATTAGGGAAGTTGGAAGACAAGAAATCGATCCATTTGATATAATTAATAACCAAGGATTGGACAGTTAATGGTTTCAATAATTCAAATACAATAGGTTCTTCCCCGATAAGGGCGATGTTTTCTATCAAATTAAATGGGGTGACTTTATAATCGTTTTGTTGGTACACCTTTTTAGTATCTACTATTAATGATCCCGTCGAAGAGGTGGTTGTTCCTAGAGGGTTTTGTTGGTCTGAAGGATAAGGATTGGGGGTGGTGCTTTGACTGTTTGAAGCGGTGCTGGAGTTGCTACTTACTCTCGAATCGTTAGATATTTGTCTCAGTAACATTGCTGGTAGTTGTTGCGAAGGTGCTGTTATATTGGAGGGTACACTTTGTTGGTCTAGCACGATATTATCGGTCAGGACAGTGGGAGGCACTGAGGTATCGGAGAAAGAAGGTTTTTGTTTTATCACCGGTTTCCCGTTATTGATTTCTATGACTTCACTTAAGTAGTTGATTGATTCCAACGTCTTTTTATGCAAGCTCTTGGGTCCACTTTTCTTTCTTTCTCTGAACAGTGTACAATTTAATTTGTTGGTGATGCAGTGGGTACAAGGCCGTTTGGCTTCACATTTGACTTTCCGTATGGCACAGGCATCACAAGCACGGATGTTGGCTTTCTTCTTTTTGACGACGTTGCGTTGGTCTGTATGGGTGGTGTGTTTATTGGTGACATGGACCGATTTTCGTTGTTTGGGGCTCCTTGGAGTTTCCGAGTCGGGACTACCGCTCAACACCGAATCTTGTGGCATCGCTAAAGAAGAATTTGATACGTTGGGAGTTGAGCCTGATGACGCCGATAACATCGGCAGAGGGCCGATTATTGGCACTGGGGGAGGACGATGGCTAAGGTGGGCTGTGGCGGAAGTATGTGCACTATTGGAGCTATTATGGGTAGTGTTGGCAGAAGGACGGGCATACGATGGCGATGACTGGCCCATTGCATAAGTCCTGTCAACGTTATCGGCGTAGCCAGACAATCCATCTTGGGCCAACCCCTCGTGTTGCTCAGGCTTGACCAGTACCGCATCAGTGATACCATGACCATCACCAGGCCCAGAATCTTCGAAAAGGTTCAGAGGCGTCACGATCTCAAGTTCGTCCGGACGAACCGGACTGTTGTGGAAGTGGTTCATCGGTAGCGGAGAACTCACGGGGTCTATATGGGGGGAAGAAGGTGTAAACTTCAGATCACACCAATGGTTTGAGGTTACAAATCGATGACTTATCTTCTGGACCTTTCAAACGATCTGCTGCAACAACGATGGAGATATGTGACGACGAGATCACGATCGACACCTTTTTGCGACACTTTCGATGCAGCACTTCTACAAGTCTATTTGAGTAATCGCAGAGGTACCAACAAATTAGATGGTACTGTAAATTTTAATCACCCAGATGACGGGGAAAGGAGGGGGTGCGGCGATCTGATTGGTGGGCCTATCAGGACGGGCTGGACAAAAAACTAGCGATGATGCATAGTGGGGAGTGGGGTAGAGGGGGGGGGAAATGTAGTCAAGGACCCTGGTCACGTGACCCCGCCTCCCAACGATGACAGCAGAATGTAGTCAAGTATAGTATCTATTATTAACGCAGATATTGTTTCGTTGTCCAGGCTCGTCTAAGCCAACATAAATCTACAAGGTCGAATTCAAACTAACCTGAGACGAAGCGGAGGAGATAATCGAGACACCGAATCAAGGAAAGCGAAATACCGAGCCTATAGGCAAAGTGTAGAGTAAGAGAGATGATGGAACCTCTCTAGTTAAAATAAGACAGTATCTGTTATTCCTGCATGTCTGACTCTTTATTCTGCATTAGTCTCTTTGATCTTGTTGTTCTAATTCTCCTCCCAATTCCGTTTCTAGTCTATCTCTTCCAATTTTGCAATACTTGTTCTTTTCCATGGTTTCCTTCCTCTCCCCGCTAATTACCTATTCACTACGCCTCGTGAAACTGTTGGGGCATTCTGCCAATCCTTGATTTCTCCTATTAAGTTTTTGTACTGTAAACCCACTAACGGTGTTCGTATTATTTCCGAATGCATCGTCCAGATTGTTTTGCTATATTATGCAGTCTTGGCTGCATTACTCCTTCTGTCTGGAATTGTTTCCAACTTACGGTGCCTCCTAAGTTACAAAACACTAAGACAAGAAAATAAATGTGGCATCCAGAGAAGAAAAAAAAACAATCAAATGTAACATAAACATCAAGTTTTGAATGCAAATTTGATTCATTTTTTCTGGGGTTATTTATTATCTCTATTTCTTTTTATCTCGTTATTTTTTATCTCTATTTCAGCTCATCTAATCTACCTGTCCTAGTTCATCAATTTTCGGAACTTTCTTTGCACCTCTGCCATTTCATAAAATATCTCGTATCTTAATCTTAAAATCGCTTGAATCGAACCCGATGCCTTACAACTTATTTGGTGGTATTTAGTTTCATTTTCTGAAATCACTCTGCCCAAGATTTCCTGGTACTTGGGCATATCTTGTAATTTTGATATGACTTGCATTGACATTCTTTGTCCGATTTCTGCCATCATGGTGGCACCTCGAACCACATTGTACTTCCCGCTTGTTCCTTCCATCGTATGTACCGAGATCTCGGTGACATCGGCTAGTAGCTGTAGAAACCGCCCGTTATGTTCCTGAGACCCACTGATCACTATCTCCAGTACCTCGATCCCATTCGTGGTGATGTTGTCTATCAATTGTCGAGTTTGGTAACAAAGAAACTCCATTGTCAAGTTGTAATTCAAAACTAAACTCTCCATGCTGTTTGTATCAAGAATTGAACCATTCCCACTGGCATTACATCCATCCATGATAACTTCTCCCATACTTCCATCATTGTATGGGCTCCGGTTCCCATAAACATCGCCATAATAAAAGTACTTCTTCATCCATTTGATAATACTGTCTCCAGATTTCCTCTCAATCTTGATGGTTTCCTCTTCTAGCCATTGGAATATCTGCCCGTTGTTCTCTAATCCATATTCTACCCCAATCTCCCTTTTTATCACCTCTTTATACCTCTCAAATAATCTCTCGAATAGCTTACCAGAAGCAGGCTGGCCAAATTCATATACATTAAGCTTGTTGTCCAATAACTGATCAAATGGCCCCCATACCCCTTTTACTGTACTTGTGTCGAAACTGGAAAGAATGAAACATGTGGAGGTTCCGGCCACCATCGATAACCGACCACTAACTTCATTCTCATCGGCCAACATTGCTAGCCATCCTCCATAACAATCAATACAACCATTGGAAACTATCAATCTTGGCCCAAGAAATCCAAACTTCTCATCCACTTCTCCAATAGCATATCCTATGGGTAAAAGTCTATTCAGATTAGTATCACTGGTTACAGAGCTTTCTCTTGTTTCACTTCTTTCACTAGTCCCAACTACAATATGGCTCCCGATCTTAAAAATCAGTCTCAAAGTCTTCTCTGACCATCCTTTGATAGACCCATCTAATCCTCTACTCTCTTCTCCAAACAGAACCCCATGAACGTACCTAACTACCTTATGGCCATCCTTATCCTCAAATCCTCCATTTATCAATAGGTAGGTAATCCAATCATGAAGTTCGAAACATACCAAGCTCTCCCCATGATGATCACTAATCCACTTGAGTTTGGGAATCCCCAATTCAGGGATCATGGCCTCTACACCTACCCATTTCTTGGTCTCTTCATCCAACATCTTATTCAAATCAATGGTTTCTTTCATGGCTCGATTATCCATCCATAATAGAATGTCATGGTCAGAAGCAGCACTCTTTTCAGCATCGTTCATATTAAACGGTCTAAGATATTTCACACCTTCTAGTTCTACCATCTCCATTACCACCATGGAACATGTGGCAGCAACGGATATCCCACCAATCTGCACTTGTACATTTTTCAATAATCGCAATAGCTTTGTAAAGATCTCCACAGACGATTGAGTAATATGATTGTTGCCCTTGTTATTATAGGTGGTCGTTGGTTCCGACCACGTCTGCAGTCCAGCACAGATTCTGATAGACCCTGTTCCTATATCAACACCTACTGAAGTCATAATGATTAGTGGTCAATGCGTAAATACTTTCTGGAATCAAATTCGACTTACAAATCATATGACTTCAAATGTTTATGATAGTGACATTTATTCAAAATCAATCACAAGGACATTACTGACTTTCCTACATTCTTTTTTTTTTCATTTCGTGTTTGCTATCTTTTCTGTTTCCTTATCTTCCTACGCTTGTTTAGGGCTAAAAACATTTTATTGATCTACGATCTTAACAAAAATTCAAACTAGACAGCGACGACTAATTACCATCCGACAGAGGCTTGGGAACCTGGTTGACTGATCCATTTTTGGACAGTGTCTTGGTCCAAACTGGAACCGAAATCGGTGCTGTCGTCAAGTTGGAGGATATGAACATCCTTACCGGTTAAAATAACAGCAGCCTTCATGGAACCAGAGGTTGGTCTTGTGAAGTAGTCGGAAGAACCACCTCCACCGTAAGCAGAGTCAGATTTACCTTGACCGTCATGTAAGTGAGCGATCAATTTGTCAGATCCAGAAGATAAGATTTCAAACAAGTCTAATTCACCACATCCACTAGTCCAACAAGAACATTCAGGCTTACCGTATTGCAAGGTTCTTGGGATCTTGGCATTCAATAACCAAATAGCTGGCATATCATCGTTGATACCGGAACCGGTCTTATCAGAAGGCATTTCGAATTCAAAAACAAAGATCTTTTGGTCACCTCCAAAACCATGGTAAGCTGGGATACCTTCTCTAAAGTAACCACAGTCGTTACCGCTACATTTCTTACCACTGAAGATAACAAATTCTTGGTTGGACTTGACGGTGGTGTCTTCAGCCAAAGCAACTGGAGAAGAAGAACCTCCGGAACAGTCTTTGTTAGCATAAGATAAAGAGTTACCGAAAGATCCAGACCAGACACCGGAACCGGAACCACCGTAGTGGTTGAGGAAGACGGCATTGTCGGTGTTACCGGAGGAGTAGTAGGAGTCTCTAGACCAGGCACCTTGTGGGGCAGAGGATGGGTTGGAAGACACTTGGGAACCTGAAGTGGTAGTTGGTAATGATTGGGTGGAGAGAGATCTGTAGGCCTTGTTTTGGACATCATTGGCGTTTGCTGGACCGGCGGCGGAAGAGGAGGTACCGCTGGCAGCATCAGGGGAGGAGGCACCACTGACAGCAGCAGGGGAGGAGGTGCCACTAGCAGCATCAGTGGAAGATCCAGTGACAGTTGCTTGACTGGTGACAGTGTTACCGTTACCGTCAACAATGACGGTTTGGGTGACTTTAACAACGGCGGTGGCTCTCTTGTGCTTGTGATGCTGATGACGGACGGTGGTACAGTCTTCAGCTTCGACGTCAGCTCTCTTCTTGTTGGAAGATGGATAGTAAACCCCGAATTGTTTCAAGGTCAAAGGACCTCTGAAATGAACAGACAACTCTTCGTCTAATGGGGCCAAGTTACCAGAAATGGATAAAGACTTGGAAGAACAAGATCCAGAGGACTCGTCCATGTTGGTGACATCGTTGTAAGAGCCGGAGTATCCAAGGCCTTGGAAGGTGACCTTGTTGGTTTCGGAACAGTAGTAGTTCCCGCCAACGTTGGTACAGTCGGCGGCCACGAGGGACGAGAAGATGGCAAGTAAGGCGGCGTTGGAGAACTTCATACTTTTTCTAAAGGAATGACTAAGGTAGGAAGCTGGACACGAACGTGAAAAGGAAAAAGAAGGACTTGATTAAAGGAGTGACAAGGAGTTGGTTTCAATTTCGCTTTGACTTTGTTGTAAAAAAAGGAGCAGTAAAAAAACAAGGAATTCTGGATTTGTGGTTAGTTATATTGTTTGGTGCGCACTGGTTAGTCATGTGACACGACAAAATGTAAGAGAAGGTTATGAAGCAGATGTCAGGCACTGCTGAGGAATGGAGGCAAACGCCGGCTTAGAAGGAGTTTTAAGAGGGTTACATCGTCAGGATGTAGATGGAGATCCGGATGTGTCTCTAGCTGGGGAGTCTTCCTAAGGTTAAACTGTATTGGTGGCGTGTGTTGAACATGGGTTGGTCTAATGACAGTAGTGACGACTCCTTTATCAAACGCGATTAAAACTAAATAAACACGCATATAAACAACAATGCCGTATTGTGTTGCAGCCCGGCATGGAGAAATGCCCAAAACAGACTCGAGGGAAATTCGAGGGCTTGGCACGAGCCTCGGACACAACAAATTGAGAGTGTTCCGAGGTTACTGGGAAGTACTTTTGCCTACTGTCACGTGATGTCATTCCATTTCCGAGGGGTTATAGGCTGTCCACTACCGCATTGGGAACCCTGGTGGCTGGTTCTTCCTTTTTGGAATGTATACACAGCCCATCATGCTTGGCCATGCGTCCAGTCCCACACCATATCGACAGAGTAATGCGATCGTTACATTTGTGCAGGCGCACGGTTGCCTAATCATAAGCACTTTGTCACCTTTCTTGTCATAATCGTCTGCTGTGGTTATTGTTGTGCACTAGGCAACCCATCTCTATTAGGTTAAACTACTTAGCGACGATACTGTTGTAAGTCGCAGTTCAGGTCCATTGAAAAGTGGGGGGAGGGGGGTACCGGGAATGTCATACCGCATCTATCCATTCTCGTCGGAATCCACATGTTGCATCTACTGACTATTTTGGGCCTGCGGGCATAATTTTTCACCCGGCTAGACTTGTATGGACCTTAATCTTGAGCCAGGACTCTTGGACTTTTGGAATGTTCATGTACGTAATTTAAACCGATGGTGATTAAATCGATCGATTTGTTTTGCAGTTGATCTCATCGCATGGCTAGATTTTAGATAAGGTAGTGTCATCAATATTCACTCTATAAGGGTGTAGTACCAGATTATTTCGTCGGTACTTCGTGGATACTTCGAGGTCACATTCTGCCTACACTCTCTACAATTCCATTCTTTCTTATTTGGCACATTTCCTCATTCTGTCCTTTTTTTTCAGCTCTTCCCTTTCAGTGCAAAAGAGATCATGCATGTCGGGTCATCATCTGTATATCATTAAAACCCGTATTGGGTATTCATCTCCGACTCCAAGTCCGAAATAACGATCTCTATCTCCAATCCCGAGATCTAGACTTTATCTTATTATTTAAACTAGTACTCTTACTTCTAGACCTCCATAATGTTACTGTATTTTGTAGAAAATTTTGTTGAAACTTGACAGAAAACTGAAATTTACAAACCACACATATGCTAAAAAATTAAATTTTTTCTAAACTCCGGATCTAGATTCTTAGAAGGAAAGAGATATTAAAGAGAAATTCAACTATGTGATGAACTAATAGAGTACTTTGTATTAATGGGTGAAAAATTTTGCAGTTAGAAACTTTCCTCCCGGGTTCTCTTTAAAATAGTTATCTCTATCTACTCGATGAAAGGACTTTCCAAACATTTTTTTTTGCGAGAAAAAGTCAACTATACCACGTGATCAAGCACGTGATACAGACAAAAAATCTATTGCGATGGCCTAATCAAATATCTCATCCTTCATAAATTTACCATGTACATCAAACTAAAAATGGGTAAAGAAAGAGAACTCAAAAAGCAAAGGATTGATTCCGAAGCTGAAATGGTAGCAGAAGCCGCCGAAGAATCCTTGAGGATCCATCCTCACCCAACGCACGAACAACGTGTTGATTTTCATGACAATGGAGAATTCTCAGGATTAATCAGAAACAAAACAACAGCAGAACAAGCACAAAAGTTGGAAAGTAACTCGACCAATCCTTTCACTGGAGGTCAATTCTCTCAGCAATACTTTGACATTTTGAAAGTCAGAAGAGATTTGCCAGTTCATGCTCAAAGAGATGAGTTTTTGAAAATATTCCAAAAGACCCAAATCATGGTTTTTGTAGGTGAAACTGGTTCTGGTAAAACCACCCAGATCCCCCAATTTGTGTTGTATGATGATATGCCACATTTGATCGGTACCCAAGTTGCATGTACCCAACCTAGAAGAGTTGCAGCCATGTCGGTGGCAAAGAGAGTTGCCGATGAAATGGATGTGGAATTGGGCCAAGAGGTTGGTTATAGTATTCGTTTTGAAAACAAGACATCCCCAAAGACTATCTTGAAGTATATGACAGATGGTATGTTGTTGAGAGAAGCCATGGAGGATCATGAATTGAAAAGATATTCGTGTATTATTTTGGATGAAGCGCATGAAAGAACATTGGCCACCGATATTTTGATGGGTCTTTTGAAACAAGTTAGTATAAGAAGACCTGATTTGAAGATCATTATTATGTCTGCTACCTTGGACGCTGAAAAATTCCAAAACTATTTCAATGATGCTCCATTATTAGCTGTTCCAGGTAGAACCCATCCAGTTGAAATCTATTACACCCCTGAATTTCAACGTGACTATTTGGATGCTGCCATTAGGACCGTGTTACAGATCCATGCCACTGAAGATGAGGGGGATATTCTATTGTTTCTTACCGGTGAAGAAGAAATTGAAGATGCATGTAGAAAGATCTCATTGGAAGGTGATGAACTTGTTAGAGAACAAGACTGTGGTCCTATAAAAGTGTATCCATTATATGGTTCATTACCTCCACATCAACAACAAAAGATTTTCGACCCAGCACCTGAAAGATTAAGACCAAACGGAAGAGCTGGTAGAAAAGTCATCGTTTCCACCAACATTGCCGAAACCTCATTGACCATTGATGGTATCGTGTATGTTGTTGATCCAGGATTCTCCAAGCAAAAGGTTTATAATCCTAGAATCAGAGTCGAATCCTTGTTGGTTAGTCCTATTTCCAAGGCATCTTCTCAACAAAGAGCTGGTCGTGCTGGTCGTACTAGACCAGGTAAATGTTTCAGATTATATACTGAAGAAGCATTCAAAAAAGAATTGATTGAACAATCGTATCCTGAAATTTTGAGAAGTAACTTGGCATCTACCGTTTTAGAATTGAAGAAATTAGGAATTGATGATTTGGTGCATTTTGATTTCATGGATCCTCCGGCCCCAGAAACTATGATGAGAGCTTTGGAAGAATTGAATTACTTACAATGTCTTTCCGACGAAGGTGATTTGACCGCATTAGGTAGAATGGCCTCACAATTCCCATTGGATCCAATGTTGGCAGTTATGTTGATTGGATCTCCAGCATTCAAGTGTTCTGAAGAAATCTTGACGATTGTTGCTCTTTTATCTGTTCCAAATGTGTTTGTACGTCCAGCAGCAGCAAGAAAGAGAGCTGATGAAGCCAAGATGGCCTTTGCACACCCAGATGGAGACCATTTGACATTGCTTAATGTATACGAAGGATTCCAATCGGATGATGCCCATAATGTTGGATTACACCAATGGTGTAGAGATAACTTTTTATCATATAGATCATTACAATCTGGACAGAATGTGAGATCACAATTGGGTAGAATTATGCAAAAGTATGATTTGGAAATGGTTTCCCCCGGATTTGACAGTTTTGATTATTGGACCAATATCCGTAAGGCATTAGCAGCCGGATTTTTTATGCAAGTGGCCAAGAAACGGTCTGGAAATAAGGGATACTTGACGGTCAAGGATAACCAGGATGTTTTGATCCATCCATCTACGGTGATTGCTAGTGAAAATGAATGGGTGATATATAATGAATTCGTGTTGACTAGCAAGAACTACATACGGACAGTGACCAATGTGAAGGCCGACTGGTTAGTTGAATTAGCACCTAAGTATTATAACTTGAACCATTTCAGTACTGGAGATGTGAAGTTATCATTAGAAAGAGTGATTGACAGAGTGGAGACCATGAGAAAGTTGGAAAAGAAGGATAAGAAGGAGAAGAAGGAGAAGAAGGAGAAGAAGGAAAAGAAGGAAAAGAAGAGAAGAAGTGAAGATTAGAAGGAACGTAGAAAGAGAAGCGAGGAGGAGATGATTGGAGAGTAATATGGGAGATCAAGCAAAGAGGACCATCATCAGAAGAGGCAAATTAGAGAAACCCCCGATTAGAGAATCAACACCATGAAGACATACATAGAAGCCAGAAAAAGGGAGCAGAAGTTATAAACCGAGACATGTGAGATGAGAGGTACAATGATGGGGAAGATCAGAACACTACCAGACGGTCACAAGAGAAGCTGCCAAAAAAATAAAAGAAAAAGAAAAAGAATAACAAGAACAGTAATAGCAGTTAGTAAAGACAGTGAAGATCGTTCCCCTCCCCTTCTCTCCCTATCAGGCAGCAGAGCAATCCGAATTTTGTAAAGTTAATAAACGAAAGTGCATATGCACGGTTAGTAGAAAGTCGGGTTAACCGAATCACCATTTAAACACACCACCAGTGGGTGCATGCGTAAATGACAGTGAAATTTCAAGGGACACGATCAGCTGATGACGTACGACGGGAAAAGGAGAAACATAGCGAAAGAAAAAGTACTAAACACCACCAGGAACGATCCTATCATACCCCCATGGGAAGCGTACCCAACGGCATCATGTGGATCTTCCTGTTTGCAGATGGGTGTGGTGGTGTCATAGTTGAGTTTTGGCTGTGATTTTCGCGGCCATAAAGTTACACGAGTCCTCACAAGAAGCCGGATCGTATCGTCTAATCTTTTAACGAGGTCAACAAAAACAACACGTACGGATTTTCTGTGGGCCCTAAAAAAAATAAAAAAAAAAAACCTACCAAGAACGGATTTCAACGTCCAGCGAGAAACATGTCTTCAAAGGGAATGTCAGCACCGACAGCTCTCGCCAGGTAACGGACATTGAACACATACTAGACGTACACCCATAATGGTCTTGACCGCATCGCCAACCCCATGTCCAATTAGTACCTGAATGTTAATGCTATTATGGACAAGCCCTGCATGATGGCTGGACCTGAAACCCACCCACTACTGCTTAATTACTATTACTGCTACTTAATGGTACTACTAATATTATTTACATTATTATTTATCATCGGTGATAATCCGAATCGATAAATCGGAGACGCGTGCAACATGCGTGTGGACACCTCTCGGTCACTCACACTACCACACTACCACCAAACTAGGATACGAGTATTCCCCTTTTGTATTGTTTGGTGGATGATAACCGTTTTGATACATATATAGCGAGGGTTGTTCATTTCCTAAAACCAACACACTTTTCTCTGGAATCCTGCCAATCACACTACTAATACTAAAATGGGACTCTTCGTAGTAAGTACTACCCGTGATGATGAAACCGATGACCATTGATCGATCGTTCGATCGTTCGTTGGTCCATTCTTTCGTTCGTCAACCGGCCCCAGTCCGTACCAACTAACCGTCCGTCTAGTCTAAAATATTCAAGAACAAAGAGATGAGAATCTTGATGTTGGGTCTCGACAACGCCGGGAAAACCACCATATTATATAAATTGAAATTGGGGAAGACCTCCAAAACCGTTCCTACCGTCGGGTTTAACGTCGAAACCGTCAAACATAAAAATATTTCCTTTGCCGTATGGGATTGTGGTGGACAAGAAAGAATCAGACCTTTATGGAGACATTACTTCACCGGAACCAACGCTCTTATATACGTGGTCGATTCCTCCGACATAGACCGTTTGGATGAATCCAAAAAGGAATTGCTGAGAGTCATCAATGATAAAGAATTGTCAAACTGTTTGTTGATTGTTTTGGCCAACAAGCAAGATGTTCCAGGTGCCATCAAGCCCAAGGAGTTGATCGAAAGATTCGAGTTAAACAAATTGACAGGCCAACATACCTGGTCCGTCATACCCACCATTGCCCTTGATGGTACTGGTTTGGTGGAGACTTTGAATTGGATTTCAAACCATTCCAAGTAGGTTTGGTTAATGCATCTTCTCAAACACCACTAGCACCACTAGCACCATTAGCACCATTAGCACCAGCAGCACCACGTCCCCAAACCTCTCCCCATAATTTCCAATACCATTCAAGTACATCTATTCTACTTCTTTCCTTTATGGTCTTCAATTCCGTGTATAAGTACTATATACCAGATTTCATTCTAATATAATGCTTTCAATTCTCAACCTAATTAACTAACGCCTCTCATACTTTCCACAAATCAACCTCTCCATTTTCTTCGCCAAAGTATGCCTTTTGGGCCATCTTGACGAAGAGACCAGTTTCAACCACACCGACCAATGCTTTGATCTGTTGGTGTAATTTGCCAGCGTCGGCAATGGAGCCGAAATCGGCATCGATCAAGAAATTATTATTGTCAGTGATAACAGGACCTGCTTTAGCAGAACCTCCCGATCTTAAATCAACCTTTTTAGCACCCAATTTATATAAATCAGATGTCACTTTAGCATACGAATTGGGCACGATTTCAATAGGCACCCCCTTGGTCCATTGGATTCCCAATGTAGATGGCGACTTCTTTCTGAAGTCAGCAACAACGACAAACTTCTCGGCGGCAGAGGCCACCAACTTCTCTTGGAATAAACAGGCGCCTCCTCCCTTGATCAAATTCAACTGTGAATCGACCTCATCAGCACCATCAAAGGCAATGTCCACTTCTGGATATTGTTCAATAGTTCCCAAATTCAACCCATTGTCAATGATGAGTTGTTTCGATTGGAATCCGGTGGGAATACATACAAAACTGAGCTTGTTGTCTAATTGTCCTATTCTTTCGGCGACATAGACTACGGTGGATCCCGAACCTATACCAACCACTTTAGCGGTTTTGGGAAAGTTTTCATCCACGGCTTTGTACGCAGCAGATTTTTTGGCTTGTTCGACTAACGACATCTTGACTTTGGTGGAGAATGTTCTGTAAGCTGTACTTGATCTCAACATATGGAGATGGTCCATATTAACCTTTCCCCATAAACGACCGTAATTCGATGCCGCACGTGCTCAGAACAAATCCGAGACCCGGGGCGTCAAGGTGAGAAAAAGAAGAACATACATCCTTAGAGAGGGAGTGGGGGGACGAGGTATCAATTACAGCAATGAGAGACGGCAGGAAGAAAATGAAAGAAAAAACAGTATTGCTGGACTATTCGTCTTCTGATCAATGGTGTGGCTATGATTTACAGAAGAGGAAATGGTCCCACATTGGTGAATCGTGATCATATCTCTATATCGTCAATAAACAGTCCCCGAACGTGACTTACGCATGACTATCGCACCAAGCCCTAACTGCGTTCTTTGTGCAACTTCAAACAACGGTCACATTCGAGCATCCGCTTTTCTGTATACAGGACGCTCCACCGATTTCGTTCCCATCGCACTCTCCCACCTGACGCACCGAGTTCCCGTTTGGGAAGCCAGTGAGGAATCCAGATTGCCTCGCAATAGTAAAAAAAATTTCACTGAAAAACAGGCCGGTTAGAAAGAGCTTTTTTACTTCAAAGTAGTACAATAACTTCACAACAACATGTCTGCTGCTAACAAGATTTTATCTGAAAAGCCATCTGAATTGGAATTGAAGGTTGCCCAAGCTTTCGTTGACTTGGAAGGTCAAGCTGATTTAAAGGCTGAATTAAGACCATTACAATTCAAGTCCATCAAAGAAATTGATGTCAACGGTGGTAAGAAGGCTTTAGCCATCTTTGTCCCATGTCCATCCTTGTTGGCTTACAAGAAAGTCCAAACCAGATTAACCAGAGAATTAGAAAAGAAGTTCCCAGACCGTCATGTTGTCTTTTTAGCTGAAAGAAGAATCTTGCCAAAGCCATCCAGAGGTTCTAGACAACAACAAAAGAGACCAAGATCCAGAACTTTGACTTCTGTCCATGACAAGATCTTGGAAGACTTGGTTTTCCCAACTGAAATTGTCGGTAAGAGAGTCAGATACTTGGTTGGTGGTAACAAGATCCACAAGGTCTTGTTGGACTCCAAGGACTCCACCCATGTTGATTACAAATTGGAATCCTTCCAACAATTATACTCAAAATTAACTGGTAAGCAAGTTGTTTTTGAAATCCCAGGTGACGTTTACTAAGTTATTTGGTAATAAACATATTCCACATTTATCTATTACATTTCTGTAATTACAGTAATAGC
Source organism: Suhomyces tibetensis (assembly GCA_030570835.1). Classification (NCBI taxonomy): domain Eukaryota; kingdom Fungi; phylum Ascomycota; class Pichiomycetes; order Serinales; family Debaryomycetaceae; genus Suhomyces; species Suhomyces tibetensis. The sequence goes on from JAJLWT010000005.1 coordinate 258,988, forward strand.
CTCTATAATGAGAATAATCTACTAAGTGTAACCTACTGTAAACTGGATGTATCAATAATTGAATATATGAGATAAGAAAAATTAGTGTAGTAAGTAGCCATGGGAATGATTTAAGGGGGGGAGAGAGCTTGGTGCCACGGGGCGGTGATAGCTACAATAATTTAGCTAAATCTAAAGCTAAAAAACTCAGCTGCCACTAGCAACTCGCTGAATTCGTTTCACCATCCTATACTGATTCGTTGCGTTAGATTAGATCTTCTTCACATAACTAGTAGGAAATAATCCTGTTTCTCCATTCAATTCTCCCTCAGTCCATCCACTGCCGTCAGTATCATCTTGTACCAATACCAACTTATCTCCTATACTGATGTTGAGCTCATCTTCTCCATCTGCTTGGTAGTCATACAACACCTCCAAGTACTGCACTCTTTTGGCTCCCCTCTTTGGTGCCACAGATGGTCCCTTTTTCTTAGCTCCACCTTCACTCTCAGTTCGACTGAGTTTAGTGATCTCTATATATGATGTAGGTACTAACCCCTCACTGCCATTTGGATGCTGTACTTTGGTCCATCCAGACCCGTCATCTTCGTCCAAAACAACCAACTGCTCTCCTGCATTGAAGCTGATCTCGTCGTTTCCTGCTGCAGAATATTGATATAACGCTTTGGCTGCCGTTCCTCCTCCTCCAATACTACTCTCAGCTCCAGATCCAGTGGATAGAATAGATTGAGCTTTCTTCCGAAGATTGAACACGTTGGACCCAAGGGTATGATGACTGGTGGCCGATTTTACCGTATGAAGTGAATGGGCATCTTCACCATTATCTGCATTGGAAGGGGCTCCAGACTTTCCACTTTTACTCTTACTTCTCAAGAACCCAAAGGTGGATTTCTTTTGTTTGGCTTGTTCTTGATAAGACAAGTCCTTATCACCTGCATAATTCTGGATCACTTCGATTTCAACCTCATTCTTTACCCTTTGACCATCATGTTTCATAAACGTCTGCAATATGGATAGAGATGTCAGGAATGCTCCATCGAACTTCAAGGTCAATTCAGCAGGGTTCTGCTTCCTAGCATTGGTGGCTTCTTCGAGCTTTTGCTTGGAATCTAAACAAAGTTGCTCCAAATTAGAATACTCACGAGAACTAGAATTCAATTTCTTCTTTAACTCGGTCAACTCCGGTTCTTTTACAACCAAATTTTCATCATCATGCCATATGGCACTTGGTATGAAATAGAAATCTTGCGGTTCGCTCCATTCAACCACATTGTGCTTGATATACATTGCAACATCCAATTTTGGATCGTTTTCATCAATGGTTCGATCAACAAGATGTAACTTCTCCTTGACTCTATCATTGGTATTTCTTTCGATGATCGAGGCATTTTTGAGGAGCTTATTGAACAAGGCAACTCTATTTTCATTCAACTCCTGAAAGTAGTCCAATAGTTCTGGAACATCTTGATAATAATACTTATCCTTTAATCTATTGGCTATATTGATTTTAATCAAATATTCGTTTTTTCCGATATTCATATCAACCTCCTTATCTTCCAATCTTCTTTGATATTTTTCACTAGCCGATTTCTCTGTTTTGGATCTGGTACTTTCCGTATTCTGACATAACGAATCATAATGCTTCTTGGCCTTGTTCACTTCTTCTTCACATTTATCTTTTTCAGTCACCAAAGTTTCGTCGATCCTCTCGATCTGTTTCGCTAATTGACCCGATTTCAGCTTTAAACTAGACAAGTTATCTGCTATTTTGGTGTTCAATTCTCGATTGAATTGAATCCTCTCCTCAGCTATGGCTTCTGTTTGTGTCAACACATCCGTCCATAATACCAAGGATGCACACTCCAATGACCCCGGGGTGATCTGCGGAGTATCCCCCACTGAAATATGAGACGAGCTTTTGGCTTTTCTATCGAAATGTCTCTTACAGAGGTCCTTCAATTTGGCAGCATACTCCTTTTCGATGGTGGCTCTCTCCCTGTAGAATTCCTCAACATCTCCAAGCCAATTGATTCCATTGTTTATCCACTTGCACGTGGGCTTGAATGAGTCTTTAAGTTCGTTTCCTATGGAAAGCACCTCGGTCATGGTTAATGATCTGCTACTCCTATTTGCCCCGGATAATAATCTCTTGGTTGTCTTGATCTCAAAGAATATCACGTGACACACATTTTGACATCACGTGACACGTTTTGACCAACCTAGATGTGACGGTCCCTTTAATTAATTGGATTAAAAAAATACCACTTGTAAGGGTAGTTTTATCCTCCAACTTGACCAGCCTAAAATATACCCAAGTCATCCACTGAGGTCCCATTCAAACTTCTCTTCCCATTCCAGCCCCCAAAGCATAATTGGTACAGGCACGACCCCACTCATTACCTATTTCGATTGCCCCCATGCATTTGCAACATCTCCCCATAATAACAATTCTGATCAAAACCACCACTGTGTGTTCAACTGTTCTGGTATATTAAGGAGGAGCTATAAAGTATCCGGATCTACCCCACACGCTGCATTAGCGACCCATCCTTCCGCCCCCCTCTCCACCTCCATTATTTACCCGATACCGTAAGACGGTCGTCATATGGTATATACCCTATAAAATTTCACACAAGTTGAAGGGCAAGCGATTTCTAAAACTTGCATCAGCATTCTTGGTGAAAAGGTTGTTCCCCCCGCGGTCAAAGAAAGCGGCGTTTTCTGGATCTAAAATTAGGTTGATTGCAGATATATATCGAGATTATCGATCTTTACATCCTAGATTACCATTTCCCAAACGGGCACGTCGTATGAGTGAATTGTCCGGCTTATCCAGGCGCCTGCGACTTCTTGGATTGGCAAAGGCCACTCGAGATACGTATATACCTCGGCTTACGGGCTCTGTGTCTCAGATTGCTTCTGGTGTATCTTCTAAAGCTTTTGGTAATGCCAACGATATGTATGATGAACAAGGAAGACTTGTGTTCCCCAAAGATAGCAGCTTGACTTTATTTCCTTCTTATACCCGGAAAGTCGATGGAATTTATTATGTGGACGTCAAAGGTTGGCTTTCTTGTCCCGGATTAATGACGAGAAAGAATCGATTAATATTATCATTAGCCAGACAGATCACTCGATACAATGAAAACACAACGCAAGCAATTAACCAATTGGAAAGCGACCGTTTACAACAGGATGTGTTGCGTCCTTCTACATCCGATACTGAATCGGTAATATCTGATCCCGAAATCGAAAGACCTCAATCGGCCGGTTCCAACCAAGAAGATCTTATAAAGGAAAGATTGGCATGTTTTATTGCAAGATCGATTCCCAATGCAGACCTCAATGTATCAATTGGCTCTAAGTTGGCCCTGGAAGCATCCAAAATAGTCACTGAATCGGTAAGAACTGATCCAAATGGACATTTTGAACTATCCATCAAAGTTGATTATGATCCAGCAGCGGTACATGTAGTAACGGCATCAAATGAAGAAATCTTTTCATTTCAAGAGATCGTGACCATACCGAACGATGGGATCGGTTTGATCAGTGATATCGATGATACTGTCAAATTAACGGGTGTTATTGGCGATAAGAGAGAGCTATTATCTAATTTGCTCTTAAAAGATGTCACTCTGTGGATGATTCCTTCAATGATTAAATGGTATACTGAAATGTACTCCACAAAGAATGTTTCGTTCCATTATGTGTCTAATTCGCCATGGCAATTATTCAGAACTATAGATCAATACTTTAGAGCCACAAAGCTCCCATTTGGTTCTTTCCATTTGAAACAATACACTGGAAACATCATTTCTTCATTAATGGAACCCTCTTCTTCCAGAAAAAGTAGAGCATTATCCAAAATTTTAGAAGATTTTCCCGAAAAGAAGTTTATTTGTGTTGGAGACTCGGGAGAACATGATCTAGAAGCATATGTTACATTAGCCAAGAAATACCCATCTAGAGTAATTGCTATTTATATACGGTACGTTGAAGACTCGTTATCTGATATAGATGATGGTAAAATCTTGAAAGAAATCACCAAATTATTGTCTTTCAGTAAACGGAAGATAAAACATGCTCCTGCTGCTGAAATGGAAGATCTCATAGACTTGTCCGAAGCTCCAGTTAATGGCACACGGAATTTGAAATTGCCGCCAATGGTTCCTAGAAAACCGGTGGCTTTGAAAGGAAATAATTTTGAAAGAAAACCACCAGTGCCACCAAGAACTAAGGACAGATCAAGTACGCCCGAGCCTTCCAATATTCCTCATACAATAGTAAAATCACACACTGATACAGAATTACTCTCCAACCAGAATCTCATGAAGTCAAGTTCGCTAGATGATCTTAAAAACATCTTTTCAACCCAATGGTACTTTGAACTCGAGGAGATGGACCCTAAAGGAGCATTATGGATTCGTAAGGTGGTCACCGCAATAGAGGATTTGGAGCAATCTAATACCGAACTCAAGATCTTTGTTGATGACGACGCTAACTTTATCAGCCATAGTTCGAAGGTTCTTGATGATTATTTAAAAGCACGTTAATATAATAATAGGAATTATCTAATTTTTTTTTTAATGAAGTTCGATCAGAGGTGACTACGATTGTATTACCAAGGTTGGTTGTTTATGTATTATACATGGTACATGCTTGAGGGAGAACATATAAGGTCCCATCATTAAGTCATTATGCGGTGGTAGAAGCTGGTTCAACAGGAAGTTCTTCAGTAGAAGCTTCAGGGGTCTGCAAAGTTTCCTCAGCAGGAGCTTCAGCATCTTCGTATGTCACCTCTTCAGAAGCTTGTTTACGTGCTGCTTCTTGACTGATAGACTCTTGTTGGTAATATTCTTGTACATTGTTACCATCACCATAATCCTTAATATCGGAATCTTCTTCAGGTAAAGCGGACTTGAATTGGGATAAATCAAATTGTTCTCCATCATCTTCTTCAGTGTAGAATTTGTTGGCAAACTTATTTAATATAAGTTCCTTACCGGTTAAGGATCTCTTACTTAATTTATCATCCTTCTTCTTTTGATCTGCTCTCTTGGCTTTTTGTTTGGCTTTCCAGTCATTGAATGTCTCTATGGTGATTGGTGTGAATTTGGATTTGTCCAACTTACCTCTCTCGGATTCAAGGAACTCTTCCAATGTAATCTTTGGAGCGGAATCTTCTGCCAATCTCTCCATTCTCTTTTGTTCTTTGGTCTTCAATACAAACCCTGGTGGCAATGAATGTCTGTACATACACTCGTTACCCCCGTTAGGACATACCCAGAACCATCCATACTTCCCGTTCTCAACAGCATCAATAAAGTACTTACACACCTTATCGGTGGTGGTCTTAAGATTACCATGCTTGGAAAGAATAACCTTTCTTAACTTCTCTTCATCCCATTTGTCCATGGTATCTTCTTCCTTTTCAGCTCTTGCATCGGTATACAAGTCCTTCTTAGCATCCTTTCTACCAGCATTGACATCATGGGAAAACTTACACTTCGGTCCCTTGGAACAAAGTCCCTTCTTGAAGAACTCACACAATATGGACTTTGGATCGACTCCAAATGGTACTTTTTGCTGGGTGATCCCATACAAAGCAGCGGCCTCTCTTTTGGCATCCTCACTGGCCTTCTTTTCGGCGGCTCTCTTCTTGGCTTCGGCTTCTTTCTGTTGGGCTACTCCCCCATCTACTCCGGATTTAACCTGATGGATGTGTTGTTGGACCTTTTTGGACTTGTTCTTGTTCTTTAAACCGAAGGTCTTGTCTTCGGCAGACTTGGTCTTGGCTTTGTTCTTATTTTTGGCCGAGATATCTTGCTTTTTTGGTGGCATCGTAGTTAATGATCTCTTTATCTTCTTTTCATTGATGAAAGTTGATGGCTAAATTTTTTTTACAATTTTTTTTCTAGAAAGTCACGTGACCAAAGTCGGATTTCATCCAATTCCGACCTCGCCCAGCTCTTCCATAAATTGCTACCAATTACTATTACTACTTTTGTTATTTTCTTAAATTCTTTTTATTTATCCTATTGATTGCTTTTATTCAATCATCTGAACATCTGCGAGCTTTTCTTTTTGTCTTTAAATTTGGGGGTTCCGACGGTACCTGTAGATGCCGTTGCTGGAGGTGTAGTTAATGTGCTGGGACTCGAACTGTTCCCGTTGGAGCTGTTACCATTGGACTTGTTCCAGTAATGATTCGAGGTCAAATCTGGAGATATGCTGGTGGTAGAGGTATTGGGGGACACTTTTGTAGATCTTTTGGACTTCTTTTTGTTACTGAGAAGTAAATCAAACCGATTGGCGCTATCATTAGACAAATTTGTTTGGCTCGAATCTTGTTTTGGTGATGGTCCTATCTGGGAATATGAAGAAAGGTTGGAGGTAACTGTATTTGGGGTCTTGAAAGGAGAAGTCATGCTTTGTTGGTCAAAAGATGGGGTCATTGGAATCACAGGGGTAGTAAAATTTGGATCTATTTTAGATCCTTTCAAATTATTCTTATTGGTTCTGAATGGAATATATGATCTTTTTGTAGACACTGAAGTCCCTTGATCACCCAAATTAGACCCACCAATTGAATCTGCCAAACTAGTTTTGAATGAGGTATTGGATTGGGTTCTGGCCAAGCTTCGGTTCAAAATTACCGACGCCTTCTTGTCATAAACATGTGGTGCCGAGTCCATAGGTGCAATCAAATCACTTGAATTGCTATACTTTGTATCGACTGACGCACTGTGAGCATGATGATTTGAAATATCCCTACGATTTGCATTGGTTATGGTGGTCGCTGTTGAACCATTCTGTTCGGTTTCCTTTGTGAAGAAGGAATCGAAATCGTCCAAAGCAGCCCATACATTACTTAATGATGCATCCGGCTCTTCATGACTTACTGAAACAGTATCTCCTTGATCAGGTACTGGAGCGTAATAATCTTCCATGTGGAATTGGATTTCTTCATCTTTAACTTGTTCATCATCAACAACTGTAGCAACTACACATGTGGAAAACACAGCATGTACATTATTTCTCGTGCTGGCCGCTGTAACAGCAGGCATTGGAATAGCCCATCCACTGTCGTCTGGTATACCAAATAAAGTAGCCGTCTTCTCATACTCTTTCTTGATGGAAGTGTTCCCTAAACTCATTCTTAACACATCCTTATCTAGTTGGGAGCCTGAAATAATAACCGTTTCATCTAACACCTCCAATGCAGATTCCGCGTAATCAGTTAACAAGAGCCTCAATAATGGAGAGATCAAATCAGCTCCAACTCCCACAAACTCATCTCGTTGTAAATCAACCAACGGGAAGAAATTCTTTAACAAACTCATGGTTTCAATCTTGACCCATGGGATCTTATTGGATAGAAGCCCAAGCAATAAAACAAGAGCTTGTGCTTCATATTCTGGGAAGAATGCATTACGAATGGTGGTCACTGTTTGAGCCAAGAAATCCTTCTTGGACCTAAATCTATTCTTTGCCATTGACACCAAAATCTTGGATAATCCTGTTTTACCACCTTTTGTTGCCAATTCACTCAAACACATTGCTGCTTGTTCAATCTCGGGTTTAATTTGCTTTTGGTCCAATGCATGTAAGAATCGAGGCATATTTGCCAATACTGACATCAAAAGTCTGGATTCGCCCATACCAATGATCTCACTATCTATCAACGTGTTCAACTTATCCAAAAATTTGATAGAAGGTTCCCATGCTGTTGCTGAACGTAAGCCTACCAACACAATTTGTTGTAAACCTTCGAACTTACCTTCCCATTTGGGAGGAAACGTAGAAATCAAGCATGAAACTGTATCAGATGCATCCAAATCAATTTTAGAAACGAACTTGGACATGGTTGATAGAACTTCAATAAATTCTTGCTCATGAATAGTACTCAAACAAGCAACACTAGACCAGAATAATTGAGGGAAATCAATAAGTTGTTCCGAATCCAATTCTGCAGTGATGGCATTCAATGTCATAAGAATTTGCATGGCAAATCCTTGAATATCTAATGTTTCATCGGAAATAGTATTGGATAAACGATGAAGCATATCTTTCAACATTCCTTGATCTAAAAATGATAATAACGACCGGAATACTTGGAATGACCGACATGCGATATGTCTCACAGCACAAGTAGTAGCCCAATTAAGAGATACCCTACTCCAATCATCTTGAAGGTTAGGCGATACAGTCTTGAAAATTTCCAAGATATTTCTTGCCAATAAATCCATACTTTTTGGGGTTCTGGCCCCCTTTTTATCATTGTTCAAATCATCATAAACCCAGAGATATTTGTATTGATCTCTTTGTCTCAAAGTTTCGATGGTTTCCAAAGCTTTGGGTTCGTTTGGTGCTAAACAATGAATCAAATGAATCAACATAGCTCCAGCTTGCTCTTGAACGATATACAAATAATGGTCCAACAAGGAAAATGCAACATGCAAAAGTAATGGTAACTTCTCTAACATACGGTCATTGCTGACGGAAAAAAGATCCACTAGAAATACCATAGACAATTGACCCAAAGAAAATGCTGCATCCTTCTCATTATAAGGAATAATCTTCCACAAGTCAGCAACATAAGGAAACTTCATAGAACTATCAGTACTTGTAGAAACTTGTTGAGGTTGCGGAGGAACCATTGACTTGGTCTGTAAGTTGTTAATAAATTTGTCAATAATGTGAAGGGGATCTGATTGCGAGAATGCCAAATAGTCAACGATTTGACGTGAATATTCAACAAATGTAGGATTTTTTCTTTCTAAACAATTCGTCATGATGAAGTCAATAATGATATCAAAATTTCCAGTACTACCTCCAAGAGCTACCCATAAAGCTTCAACTTCGTTGGAGATCTTGGAACTGAATTTGACTGTGATTTCGAACAAGTTATTTAATACCATCAATGATGTAGGATCGAGTTTATTACCTGTTGGATAATTTGCAGGAGGTTTTAATTCTTCTGTATCTGAAGTTGGCTCCTTATATTTTAAAACCACTATTTGAACCCATGGTAGAAGACATGACAAGATATCTCTTCTCGCATCATTTCCCACGAGATTGAAATATTTGGTCATATAACTGATACGAATAAACGAACTTTCTGGACTCAAGGTTGTCATATGTGCCGACATTCCGAACAATGCTCTTTTGTAAACAACCTTTGCTCTACTAGAAACCGATTCTGTAAACCTATCCGTTGATAAACTCTTGAGGAATAAGTTCTCCAAGTATCTCAAAAGTTTCATCGAAGCAAGACGAACTGGATAGTTATCATGGCCAAGTAAGAAACTTGCCAAACAAACCACATCATACGGAATTTCCTCTAGTTTCTTAACCTTCAAATATACATCCACAAAGATCACATAGTAGCTTTCAATTGCTTTTAATGATGATTGTGAGACATAACATTCCTTGATCACCTCATGGTATATTTCATCGTCATTCAAATTTAAGCTTAAGATATTTCTTAAGGCTACTTTACCAATTTCATGTACTTTATCTTCATCAGACGAGAATAATCCATGAATCCAATTCATTAATGTAGCAATATCAAAACTCATGAGTGCATATTTTCCTGGCACTTCAATCTGTTGTTTGATAGGTCCAGAACACAATACAGACATACAACTTAAAGCAGCATATTGAACCAGTTTTTTCTCTAGTTCCAAAATTGCAGCAGCTGAAGTATGCTCTTTTTGTTGCATTGCTCTGTTCAAAATAGCATTGTATCTATCCTCAGTAATATCGGCATCACCAAATCCACACCATTCTTTAAGGTAATTGAAACATCCTATTCTTGCCTCAAACGGTAACCATTTGTTCAAGTCAGACTTGTCCTGCAAGCCTATGAATACGTTTTCCAAAAAATGGCAGAAATAACGTCTCAACTTTTGGAATTCAAAATCCGTTTGCGATGATGGTAACGTTAAAAAGGTCTTTACATTCTTAACAATGGAAACTAAGTTGGCTATCATCCAATCATCTCCATAAATAAGTTCATTTTTCTTAAACCGTTCAGTGATATTTCCTAAAATATGGACCACTTCAATCCGTAAATGATCTTCAGCTTGATCTCGTTTCTTCAGCTGAATTTCCCACTCATTAACACTGGATGGAAGATTATCCAATAACGTTTTGAAGATATTAATGTTGATACAACTTAGTCCTGCAATAACTGCGTCACGAACCATAGGTTGTTGGGATTTCAAGAGTGGGAGAACCATTCTGAATACTGATTTTGCACTTGTGATCTTCTGATGTTGAATGAACATTTGCATAGACCGTTTTCTACCATGTGTTGGTTGACTGGGGAACGAAATCTTCTGTTCATTTGTAGAAGTCAATGAACAACATGCATAGATCAAATATAGCTTCCATTGATTGACTAATATTTCTGGAGGGGCATTAGATGTGGGCCTGGAGAAAAGCGAAGTAGTATAATTCTTATAACTCTCAGAAAAGTCCAAAATCAGTTCATGCATTTGAACCATTCGAACACAAACAATAGATCTACACATCGCCACAGGCATAGGACATCTTTCGAAGAATATGTCCAATAACTTTGGATACAATCGGAACCAAATAGTAGAATCAATCCCATAATCAGATTCTGCAAGTCTTACTAAAATGTTCTTCTTATTCTTCAATTTTGCAAGTCTAGTTTTTTCAGGCACACTTAACTCTTTTCTGTACGGCTTGATGATTTCAAGGAAGTCGACGTCCTCCAAGATATGAATTAATCTTGTACCAACATCAGCTGCAAATTTGGACGAGCTTCGAGAATGAGACTTCGACTTACTGCTTGAAACAGTTGGAGTGATGATATTTGTAGAAGAATCAGTAATGTTGTAAATAGCTTGGTCAAAATATTCTACCAATTTTAAAATACAAATCCCATAATGTCTTGTCTTTGAATCTTGTGAGCAGAGGAAGAAAAGTCCATTACCCTCTACTTCTTCAATGACAGTAATGATAGTTTTCCACTCAAGTTCATCACTTGGTTTCAATTTGGTAGCGTTATTCTCTAATTCGTCAGTTTTATAATTGATTTGATAAAGATCATTCAACACGTCTTTGTTCATCATTTCATCATCCTGGGCTAATGGATTAACATTTTGATCACTGGCTTTGCTTTCGGTGATATCAGTGAACTGTTTCAACCAACAATTCAACAAGTCCACATAAATCTTCAATAACTTATTGAATTCTGTTGAATTCAAGTAATCGGCATTGTAATTCGGCCCTGGCTTATCACTAAATTGAAATACAATTTTGGCAAATATAGTAATTAAACTACTTGGATTCTTTCTGGATGCAAGTTTTTTCAACGCATTGATGGAAGCATTAGCCACTCTAAAGGTTGTGTGAACGGAGTTTCTTGTTAAGATTTCAACAACACTCTTGAATGACAACCCAGATGGAGAGTTCTTTTCTGCATGTAAAGGAACCATAGTCCAAGGAATTGCATCAATTAGACTGGCAAAGAGCTCAATATGTAAATTTCTAGTAACCAGAAATGAAAAATCCATGTTGAAATGAAAGGCTGAAAATGCAGATTGTGTCTTTGAAGGAGCCGAATTTCCTGGGGAAACAAGCGAATTGCCAGAACACCATACTTCCGATCCGTATTGAGTATCCAAAAGACGTAAAATATTGGCAAATGTTCGACAAATCTCCTCGTGTGATAATGCATTATTTTGTGATTTGGCCATGAAAATAAATTCATTTAACCTAGCATTATTTGATTTTGATTCAAAACTCTTAGATTTTGCAGTTCTAATCTTTTTGGAAGCCTCGGTCTCTTGGAGTATTCTTATACCAAGAACTTCATCTGTTGGGAAGCTTGGTTTTTTTGCAAGTTCATAATCTTCCAAGATTGTCAAGTAACTCTTAATTACTAATATAATTCTTTCTGGTAACATATTTTCTAATGATACACCATTGAAACTGATTTTAAGCAATTTGATCAAAACATTATCCAAAACATAGTTGAGATGATTGAACCCAACATTTCTAACCAATTCCACCAATGCATTGATCAAAAAAGTATCAGCATTGATCCATTGATGTTTCTTACTGATAGCATTATTGTTGAACAATAATAGGTGGAACAAACTATCCAATTTCTTAACCGTATTGTTCAATGTATCGGGTAATCTATAAATATAAACCCATACCAATCTTGCTATACAGACAACCAAAATAGTTTTCTCTTCTGTCTCTACCTTTGCTTTGAGCTTGAAACTGTTATCTTCAATTAATTTGAACCAAACTTCAGAAAAGAGCTCTTTCCTTGAAACAGACAATGCTGAAGTCATTAAATTAAGTGATTGTGCCCAGCCATTACTTGAAAGGGACAAATAGAGTCCCGAGAAAGTAGAAAATTGGTTTGAAATTACTGAAGGTGTATGAAAGTTTAACGTAGAACTAGAAGCGCCTCCTGCAACCGTTCCACTAGTAGTTTGTCCTCCGTTGGCTTTCACTGTATGGTTCCATATCTGAAGAGACTTATGGAAAATCTTTTCAATGGCTTCAACCCATGTAGGATGATTGGTTTCTGCTGTTAAAATGTTTGCTAATGGTAAAACCAAACTACTCAACACTTCACAATAGGTATAAATTATGGTTTCGTTTTGAGTCTTATCAAAAAACTTGGCTAACGATTGAATGAAATCAGCACTTTCTTCAAATACTTCCAATGGGTAATTGGTCAATTTCAAATATCTCATACCATGAATCAAAAGATGAATCTTAGGTTCGTCTTCTTGACTTAAAGTAACCGGAATTTTTTCCAAATCTGCAATAAACCGATCACTGACACTCAAGAATCGTTTTTCTGACATAAACCCTAACAATTCTGCAAACAAGTTCCAATTGGCTGATCTTACCAATGATTGACTAGTGCTTATAGGTTCTGTGGTCTTCAATTGTGTGTATACGATTTCTTCTAACTTATCCTCCAAATCTTCCCCCATGACTTCGAACGACGTTTGTTTGACAACCTCGATCAAAACACGACATAATATATAGATTGAGGCAAGTGACTTTCTTTCAGCTTGAATAGCTGTTTCTCTGGCTTGTGAAATCAGTTCGTCATAGTACGACTTTTGGCGGCTGAATTCTTGTTCTGCCAGTTGACGTCTATCCAAATTTGGAGAACCTTCGGCATTATTTGCCTGTGGGAATGCAGATGAAGTAGATTGGTTTCTACGATGGGTTATCTTTGAAAAGCTTTTGGATCTCATCAAGCTTAAGCTTCTCTTGGATCGATCATTAGAATTGGAATTCTTCACTATACCCGGGTTACTTGGGTTGATATTGGAACTTCCGGTGTTATTGGATAACTTTAATAAATTGGATTTTGCTGTTGTAACTGTTCTTTCAACCTCTGCTGCGGCCATTGTGGCTACTTCGCTCTTCGACTTTCTCCAAAACATTACACTATCGATGACTGGCTTTGGTTTCCTTCTTGCCACATAGCCTAGTGATGATACGATTTTGTCGAATTGAGAATCCATCCCTTCGCCCAACAATTCAATAATTGGAGGTTCTTCCAGAAGTGGATAGTCTAGACATGAATTCAACTTCCTTTCGGCATGACGTACGAATTGAGTGAATATGATGTGCAATGTATATTCAGCAGGGGCTTTCAGATCAGTGGCCAAATCCCTTCGTATGGAACTGAATTCTTCTCCATTTGAAAAAGTGAGTCTTTTGGCAGATGCTGTGGATATTGACAATGGTGGTAATTGTGGTGATGCTTCTTCGTGATTATGAATGGCAAGCTGGGATATCGGAGATGCTAATTGATGGTTTAAAGTTAGTTTATATGTTTGGTTGTTCAATTCATCGGCGGCAGCCAATTTTTCCTGTAAACTTTCTAACTGATATGTGGGAGCAGAGTGTAGTATCGGGGTACCTAAGTTCTGGGGACCTGGATGTTGTACCATTTGTGGCGTGACTTGTTCCTTTGAGTCCGGGACGCTCGAGTTGATACTAACCTGGCGTACTTGTTGGTGATCATGATGTTCGACAGGCGATCCGATTCGATGTACCGGCACAGCTTTGGCAGTTTCGTATTCCACGAATTGGGGCTTAATATCCATCGAGTTTTCGCTCAATGCTAGCGAAGTCTTCGAGAGATCTGCATTATTCATCGACTCGCCCGTGGACAGATCGAGTCCCGGCACCGTGCCTTGTGTTTGGTACGGTGTTTGGGGAGGGCCTGACGAAGAGATCATGAAGCTGCTGGTGTGCGAATAGTCGGGGCTGTCGGTGTGCTCGTTACCCATAAACCGGTATGCCGCCGGATTGGGGGCGTTGGCAAAGTACCGATCAGGATTGATCGAGTCATTGTTGGTATGGTAGTAATTGTTGTCGTTGTTGTTGATGTGATAATCATTGTTATTGATTGACTCTGTAGGGATGTCGTCGTCATCGTACGTGATCCGGTCTTGTTGGTCCTTGTAGAGGTCCGACTCTCCGGGATTGTACACCGACTCGTCCAAATCAGGTATTTCAATCATTAGTGACTATAACTCCAACCACTTTTGGATAGATATGGCGGCTGATCTTAGAAGGTGGATAGAAAAAAAGATCCTTTGTCTAGATCAGAAAAATGCGACAAACAATTTGGGAACAAAGTGGCCCGCGAAATAAATGACTAACAGAGAAAAGGAGATAGCAAAAGGAACAACTGGAGGAAGTGCTGGATCAGAAAAGTAGATAGGACAGATGAGACGACTTCTATGATTTCAAATATCCAATAAATACCCAATACTTCTCTCCTTAATTAACTTCTTTCTCCCCACTCTTGTTGGAGATTCTTTGTCGCCGATTCTTTTAGTTGTCGCGGTTTCCAGTTTTATCTGTTCGAAAATTTCGCTACCGAGATCTTCATCTCTATCATGTCCATCCATAATATTCCAACCCTAATCAACCAGTTTATTGCCACTGTAGGGACGGACGAAGCAACCTCGCGGACATTTGCCAAGCAGCTCGCAGAGTTGATTCTCGAAAATGAACTTACGTTGCTCCAATTTATCCAATCGCTTGGCCCGACCTTAACCGCCGAGGACGATTTGATAAGATCCAAATCCCTCAACTGTTTGTCGGAAACATTGGTTCAGCTAGACAAATCCCCTGCATTGTCCAAACAAGACATCCACGTTTTGACCGAGTTCTTGCTCTCCAAGTTGGACGATAAAGTGTGTCTTCAATATGTGTTGATAGCTGTGAAGCACTTGGTACAATTCAAGAACTTCATCGCTAGTTCAAACTCCCCCAAGATTCTTGAGAACCTTAAAAACAAGTATGACCCTAAGAAAAACTTGGCCAAAATCAGATACGAATCATTCCAAATTCTCCTGATTCTCTTGTCTTCCAGTACGAAATATCTCCAATCAAATCAGCAATCTGCCGATTTATTCGTACAAACATTTATCCATTTGGCTACCGGAGAAAAGGATCCCCGGAACTTGTTGGTTTCGTTTGAATTAAATACTCTTATTAATGAGACCTTCCGCTTTGATTCCGAGGGTAATGATTTACATTCCAATTTTGTCAATGATTTATTTGATGTGTGCTTCTGTTATTTCCCTATTTCCTTCTCTCCTCCACCTAATGATCCTTACAAAATCACTGCATATGACCTTAAATTGAAACTCAGATCATGTATTGCTTCCCAGACTCTTTTTGCAAAGGATACGTTTTCCAATCTCATTGAAAAGTTGACATCTACTAATCCAGTCGTTCGTAATGATGTTCTTAAGACTATGCTTTTAAGTATCCAAAGCTATGAACCAGAAACAATAGAAGAATATTGGCTTACAATATGGAATGCTCTCAAGTTTGAAATCCTACACAATGATGTCTCCGTCTTTAATCCCAACGCTGATCTGATTATCCCATTGGACTATGATAATACTATAGATGATAATGACGATAACAAATCCTTAATCTTGACTTTGGTGATCGTTCAACTGGTGGCTGGAAAGTTATCTGACTCTCTGTTGAAGAGCTTCCTCGATACTGTGACCAGTGAATTGAAACAATACTTGGAAACTCCTAAAGATAAGTCCAAGCAAGCTGTTCTTTTGTTATCGGTATTATTGGCTGATTCCATTGATTCCTTCAATAGATTGACTGAATATTTATTCTCGTATGATATTTGGGGCAAATTCATCAATGTTGAAAGAACTATTCCTGTTCCTTCTGAACAAGATGTGAACGAGGATTTGATCTTAAATGTGGCCAAGCAACGTGATTTGGTCGATAACTTTGGTTTTGTCTTCATTGCATACAAGCAATTACTTGATAAATTGGAAAAGAACTCATCCCAACAATATTTAGACCATTTTATTGGCAACAATGAATTGACCATGTATAAAGATCATCTATTGATATTCATGGGCCAACTATTAATGACGTCATCCAACTTGGAAAAAACATTAAAATGTAAGACTATCCAACAATTGGTGAAATTAATAAGCATTCCAGGATTCTTAAATTCAAGAGAAGTGACATTGATTTTGGGTTACTTTAATGATATTATTAATGGTCTTATAGGGTCTCAAGTCATCAACTGGGAATCTGATTTGGTATTACTTGAAACCATTAGTGGATTAGGAAAGATAATCGATGATAATGAACAATTTATAATTGAAACGATCTTACCAAATTTGCTCAGTCAATTGGATAAAGAAGCAGAAAATTCGGACCAATATCAAAAAATATTACACTTAATAGGTAACCTTTGTTTGAATTATAGATTCTTGGAGACCTTATCTATTAGACTTTCGAACAAATTATCGATTTCTAGTGATATTGTTACTTTCCAATCTACTGTTGAATTGTTTATCCTGTTGATTGAGAAAATTCAAGGACGTAATCAATTTCTTATGAACTCTTGGTACAAGACATTCGTCCATAAGATCTTG
Source organism: Suhomyces tibetensis (assembly GCA_030570835.1). Classification (NCBI taxonomy): domain Eukaryota; kingdom Fungi; phylum Ascomycota; class Pichiomycetes; order Serinales; family Debaryomycetaceae; genus Suhomyces; species Suhomyces tibetensis. The sequence continues at coordinate 275,946 of JAJLWT010000005.1, forward strand.
AACACATTGTTGAACTTACAAGCCCACCCCAGTGCTTTATTGATCGAGTTATGTGGTGATTTGATCGGAATGATCATAAGATATATTGACGTTACTAAACATCAAGAAATTTTGAATGAATTTGTTGTTACATTTGATGATTGTTTGAAGGAATCTAATAAATTTATTGCGGTTTTTAATAAGATATTGGCCAATGTTGATAAATCATGCTCTTTCGAATATTCCGAAGAGGGCATTGTTCTGATTATCTATTCACTTAATTCGGATCAATTTATGAAGGTTCAATACTTACAAACATTGGCTCTTTTGAATAATAAATTCTCTAGTAGTAATACCGCTCCAGAGCAATTGACTGAAAAATTGGATGGGTATTATGAAAAGTTTATTGATGAAAAGGATGTGATTTCTTTTGAAATTTTGATCTGGTTAATCAAAGCATTGATTTTACGTACTGATAGAACAGGGATCACGTTTTTGAACAAATTAATTGGATTATTAGTTGAATCGTCAGATTCTGAAGTCAAACAATTGATTTCAAGATCATTGGTGGTTGTATTTATTGATTTGAAAATATTCAGCAAACAATCCAAGAAACCTGTTTCAAAAGTGAATAATTCAAATGTTAAATTATTATACAAACAACAAATCTTCGAACAAATCTTGCCCCCACTTGTTCAAGGATGTGAAGAGTCTCCTGATCCTGAAGTGTGTTTGAATGCGTTGTCTCTAATTATTGAGAACATTTCGAGAAAGATTTTGGTAGGACATTTATCACAAATCTTACCGTTAGTATTGAAGGGGATTACTGTTAAAGATTCAAGTGTGATTATGAAATCTTCATTATCGACATTAAAGATTATCATTGATGAGAACCAGGCGATTCTTGCGCCACATATCTCGACTATTGTTCCCATTTTATTGGACATAGCCTCCAAAAAATTGAAATCTAATGGTGTTCTAGTGAATAATGAAGAAATCAGAATCTTGGCCATGCAATGTTTGATTGAAATGTTCTCTAAATTTGACAACATGGAAAAGTATAAGCTGATATGTTTGGCAGACTTGAAGATAGCATTGGATGACAAAAAGAGATCGGTAAGAAAATTGGTCTGTGATTTAAGGCAAGTCTTATACGAAATGTAGAGGTTGTATATATGGGTCAATATATAGAAGAATATAAAAGTACGAAGTGAAGAAAGAGAAGTGTATATAGCAGAGTTGTGTAGGATATACTGAAACGAAAATCAATATTAACGAACAAAGTAAATCGAGAGTCAAGATAAAAGTTATTACGACTGGTGAGCAAATACCAACTTGTGGTTGTATAACTTACCATAATATGCTTACATGTCTATTGTGTATTTCTCCACAGTTAATGCTACGCTAGTTTATATGGGTAGTAGTCACTAGTTTTCCTGAATAGTCGCTAGCCTAGTCCAGTTTTTCTATAACCTCATTATCTCATTGATGTTCTATGAGTATTTAGCTTCTCTACCAACTCTCTCTCGTTTCCCTTCCATCTATTCCGAATCAGACTCATTATAATCAACAGGGGCTAAACCAGGAGTCAAACCAGGAACCGAAATCAATCCCTTCTTGACCTTGTTATCGAAATCTTCATATTTGACATTCTTGGCATTTTCGGTGTATTTACCTCTCAAACGTTTCTTTTCCTTCTTAGCTATCAACTCGTTTTCCAATAAGCTTTGCTTCGCTTCTTCTAATTCCTGCTCTATTATCTCATCATCTATCTTGGAAAGATTGGTGATCTGGTTGATGTTCTTTTTACGTAATTTGGCCAAATATTTCAATTCTTCTATGCTGTGATTCTCGTGATTCTTGATGATGTTATATTTGATCATTTTCTTAAACTTTTTCTCATTTTCAGTCTTCTTCTTGTTTTTGTTGGATGCAATTTTGGACTTCTTGTGTACTTGTGATTGGTGGTTGAATTGGTTGGAAAGAAGTTGCGTGGACGAAATCGGCTTTTTTGAACTCTCTTTGGTGTTTATACTTCCCGAATTTGGAAGTATATTGCTAAATAACTTGTCTACAGTAGACTTTGCTTGTGCTTTGGACGATTGGGAGTTGAAAGACATGGTGGTGTTGGTTCAGATGAGATGCTCATAAATTTAATTTTTAATATCGATGATTTGTCACGTGTATGCGCGCGTGATACGAAAATAGATCCTGAGGTGGTGTGCAAGGGTCCAGAGGTATACTGTACAAAGCGCAGCATAGATATAGATATGGCCAAACAAAAGAAAGAAATGACAGTTGGGTACAAATCCTATTTACCTAGACAAGAGTTACTTGGTTGGCTATTTTAGTGAAGATGACCTGTATGAGTAGTATCGACAATCTTCATCTCGAAATATGAGAAATGGCGCTATAGACCGCTTGTAGCAAGAACCAGCAATTTGTTACAGAAAGCCGATTCTTGAAATCAAGACATGTACTTTTGAAGACAGAAGTAGTTTCGGATTTAAATTTGGCATCTTTTAGTTATCAAACCACAGAAACAGACCGAGCGACACTCTCCACTATAAGGTACAGTTTGATTTCTAAGCTCGGAGGAATGACCGAGGTATGACGATGATTGACGGAATGTTGGCCATGCGCACTGTTAAAGGTGAAGTCCAAATACGAGGGGCATATTGAATACATGGGTGCGAAATTGGAGAAAGAGAATAAGGTTGGGAAAGGTAGCAATTGGGGGGAAATATCTGACGCTTGAGTGGCCCACGGTACGAGAAGACACTGGAGCAGTACCGTCGGTACTGTGAAAGTTGATCATTCGAGTGACTTAGACGAGTTCATTGCTTAGCTTAGTACACTAAGTAGACGAGTCATTACTCGGTATGCCCACAAATAGGTGTGCTAGTCAACACTCAAACGTCGGACTGACAAACCTGCAATACTGTCTGCAAAATGTTATCTCCAACCAAGCGGTACCTTATCTTTTCTAACATGATATGTTACCTTTCCCTCCATCACGTGCCATCTGTCGGCAGTTCACTCTTGCCCTATTCTGTCGTAAGGGAATTACCTCATCGGTTAAGTTACGGTACCATTCTGCATATATACGGTCACATGACTTTCGTCATAACCAGCCTTCACATGCCGGCTCCCCCACATTTCTGGCAGAGACGTGTGATGGCCATCCAAAGGCACATGCCGGTGCGGTTGAACAACCTCGTTCTTTCTTTGGTACCAAACAAAGGCCCTGACCGCAGTACATAGATGGAATATGCGCCCCATCACCTCCAATACTTCCGCGACCTGCATAGGCGCCAGGCCATTCGAGCATGCTAACAAATGGCGCTAGAGGTCTTGTTTCCACCTAGCGGGGCAAGCGCCCAATCTGGGGAACCCCTCTTTTGTGCTCAATGAACCCGACTATATACAAGACCCCCTAAACCGCCATGACTGGCCTGCGGACTGCCTGCAGGAACGCGTATTAAGAACCGAGGGCAGCCAGGCCCCATACCTATCTTCACATGGACACCAGCCGTTTTGTGGTTACCCCATGAATGGCCAGTAGGTGAGCTCACACCGGCAATCGAAGATCACACGCAGTGTGAAATTTTGACATTTGGAATATATATAGAACTGAGGATCCTCGCTCAATTAATTCCTCTTCTTCATCCAACTTATCAAACCGATAAACTCCACCACTATACCTACATCCCACTACCACTACTATTAAAATGTCCGATTTAGCTGTTGATGGATTTAACGCCTCCCCATTATTCACCCAATTGTCCCAAGCTTTGAGCGACTCTAGTATCAAGGCCAAGGCTATTTCTGGTGTCAAGGCCGTCATTGCCATCACTTTGAAGAACAAAGAAGGTAAGGAAGCTACCTGGGTTTTGGACTTGAAGAAGGAAGGTACCATCACCAAGGTTGATGCTGCCATCCCAAAGAACGATGTCCAATTGATCTTGAAGGATGCTGATTTCGTCAAATTAGCTACCGGTAAGGCCAACGGTCAAAAGTTGTTCATGAGCGGTGGATTGAAGGTCAAGGGTAACATGATGAAGGCCACTGCCATCGAAAGTGTCTTCAAGTCTATTGACCCAAGAGCCAAGTTGTAAGCGCTTCTGGTGTTGCTACGAAATTAATGAATTCTAGCTGCCGGGTCTAAGTGCATAGACTGTTCTTGCCCTGCGTTGTTATTTATTTAGTTATATATCTATGAGTATTATGAACAATAGGTTATTTCAAAAGTTTTTCATGTAGAGAGAATTAGCGGTATCGTGTGGATCGTGCGAGGGCTGGTTTTCGCTTGCCAGCTGTCGTTGATGGGGGTCATTACTGGTGGTCGTAAAAGTGTGCTTGGCCATTGGACGGTTACCCCTTGATTAGAAAGCTTATAGTGGGAGAGTACTGCGGTCGGGGCCTTTTCGCCACGCTGTAACATGCACCAAAAAAATTCACCGCGGCTAGGGCCTTCTGTCACGTGCCCATGAATCAAAAAGTCCATTTTCCATACCATAGATAGCTACATTATTGCCATTTCCTATTCACCTAATTATTCCATCATGGCTGATTCCCTTTCTATGTTCTTTGATAAGGACTTCAATCCCAACACCTACGTCGATTCGCTTTTCCAGTCGATTACCACAAACTCGGGAGGCTCCAATTATTCGAAAAACACCTTGTCTCAACTTTCCAACGATATATCTAATCTAGTCACCCATCTTGATTTTTATACCACCGAGCTTTCAGGGAACTTGGAGGAAAAGTTCGATCAATTGCATGACAACTCGAATGCGGCCGTCGGTGGAGATCGAGAAGGAGGTTCTACAAGGTTACAGTACTATGTGAATGTGTTGAATAATTCGATTCTTACGTTGCAGTCCGAATTAGGTGCTGTGAATCAAGAAATCGAACACCAACCGACTCTGAAGGAAGACAGGGCGGTCCAAGACTTGATACTGTTGAAATCGGTCAAATCGAATCTTTTGGAGGTGTTAAACGTGTATCAGTTCATACAAAGTACTGTTATACAGCATGACAATACCTGCACCGTGGATGAGTTCCAGAGTCTTTTGAACGAGGTATTTATAAGTATTAAGGGGGAATTGGCAGGTCCAGGCGATAAAGAGGGTGTCATAAGGCAGATTGAAGAGTTTGTAGAACTTTCGTCGTTGTTTACTGGAGTAAATAAGTTTCATCCGGTTTACAAGAATTTTGTTCATCGGTTGATTCAAGAAAGGGGGTAACAAAGAGACGAACCACCATCCAAACAAGAGGTTCTACAGATATCAGGCGAATGATCAAAGAGACTTAAACAGCAAAGTAGAAGAGTTCTTGAAGTGGCACTCTAAAAATAGTCTTACCAAATTTAATCTTCAAGCGAAGTCGTAAGAAGCTTTATAAGCCTTCCAAACGAGCCTTCCAAAATGTTACTGAAAATACCCCATATTAAAATTGAACCCGACCACTGTATCTATAAATATCTGATCGTTAATATTCTACAGAAACATTATACAAAACACTTCCAACCTCAACCACAAGACATAGCCCTTGTGCATTACATAGCTTAATACCAATCACAACCTTTCCCTAACCTTTTCTACATCTCTTTACTATAATAATGTTTATTATTTATAACTACTTAGATTTTTATTTGGCTGCATCGTGATTTTCGTAATTAAATGATGAGTCCAAAGATTTCTCCAAGTCTTGTTGAGTAGGCTGTATGCCGTTCTTTTTGTCACGGTAGTTCTTTCTGTTCTTGGCTCTAAGCCAGCTGAATCCAGCAAAATAGAGAAACGTATTGAATGCTCGGGTAGGGAAAATGGCTTCCACCCAGGTGTTGGGTATGATTCTGATAACGATTCCAACGGGTATACTAATAAATCCACAAAGAATCGCAGTAGCCCATTGTCCAGGGGTCTGTCTGACAATACTGAAAGCAGCACCTCCAACAAACATGATCAAAACTTGACATGCTGCAATAATGAATGCAATGGTGATGAAATACCAGTTTCTGAATAAATGTTGCGAAAAATCTAAGTTTTCCCGAGTGACTCTTCCTCTGATATTTGTTATTTCGTCAGCTTCATCTAACTTTCTTGTAACGACCAACTTCCAGAATTGAAGCCACACAAATGTGTTGAATGTTAAGGCTGCTAATTGTTTCTCTTGATGATTGTCAATATCATGGACACCTGGAAAGAATAATTGTGCACCGGCGAAATGAATAATAAATGTGATAATTAATTGAGTAATAGATTGCCCTAAGATCATTTTCCACATAGAAGTAGAAATCAATGGTGCTGTTCTTCCAGCAGGTTTTCTCTTTAAAAAGGAGTCGTCTGGTTTGTCAGTAGCCAAAGCTAATGCTGCCAAGGTATCCATGATCAAATTGACCCATAACAATTGCACTGCTGTCAAAACAGAATGGTTATCGGAAGAGGCAACGGCAGAAACGAAAGTCAACATACAGGCAGTAATATTAACTGTCAATTGGAATTGAATAAACTTCTTGATGGAAGTAGCAACAGTACGTCCCCATTTGATGGCTTGGACAATATCATTGAAATCATCAGTCATCAAGATAATATCAGAAGCTTCTCTGGCAACTTCAGTACCCGAAAGACCCATTGAGAACCCAACATCTGCCAATTTCAAAGCAGGAGCATCATTGGTTCCATCACCAGTGACTGCAACCACTTCTCCTGCTTTTCTCAAAGTATCAACCAAAATACGCTTATCTTCAGGAGAAGATCTGGCCAACACTTTCAATCCAGGTGCGATTCTAGTTCTCTCTTCGGGGGATAACTTTCTAAAAGCTGGGCCCTCCATGTACGCATATTCGTTAGATAAATCGTCAGGGGTCAAAATATAACAACTTCTTGATATAGCCTTGGCTGTGATCAAATTATCACCAGTAACCATTCTAACTGTGACACCCGACGTCTTACATTGTAAAACTGCTTCTGGTACACCTTCTTTTAAAGGATCTTGGATTCCGACAATGGTGTCAAGAACCAAGTGCTTGTCTTCAGTCGAAGTTCCACTTGAGGCGACATTTACGAGGAAGTTTGCGTCAGCTTCTTTAGGGTTTGAGGGATCAGTGAACTCAGCAGGAGGCCAGGTTTCAATGCCAACAAAATCACGATGAGCCAAAGCAATGGCTCTCAAGGCATCGTTGGCATATTCATCGATGTTTCCCAAGCACAAATCTCTAGAGGAACGAACTAACGGTACGGTATTTCCATTCAGATCAATTTGAAATCCACAATTCTTGAAAAGAATTTCGGCAGCCCCCTTTACATAAAGTCTGAAACCGTTTTCAATTTTCATGACAACACCAGACCATTTTCTAGAACTTTCAAATGGGATCAATTGAGCAATATCCTTCTTATTATCCCTACGTTGTTGTTCCAAATTGTCCGAGGAAAAAAGGTTGAATTTCTCATTTGCAAAGATAAGCAAAGCAGATTCAGTTTTGTTACCAACATAAGGTTCAGTTACTAAGCCCATCTCCATTTGATGAGACGGACTGTTATTTTTTTGTTGAGTCAAAGTTTTGTATATATGTTGTAATAAGGAGGTACTTTGGGGCTTTTGCTTGGCAAGGGTAACCTTAGATGCATCGTAGTCAGTATTCTCGAAGGCGGTTGAATTGAGGGTAATATTGGTACATAAGAAGACCTTTAAACTGGGGTCGATTTTCTCGAGAATATCCAAAGATTTGGGACCATGCCCATGAACAGTATCATCAAACTCCAACAGTGTTTCAGATTCTGGATCCACATTGAAGAACCCTTTGACGATTCTCATTCTGTTTTCGGTAAGTGTACCAGTTTTATCGGAACAAACTGCAGTTGCTCCACCCATGGTTTCACAGGCCTTCAAAACTCTGACCAAATTCCCATTTTGGGCCATTCTAGTGGTGGCGAAGGCCAATGCTAATGTAACGGCCAATGGCAAACCTTCTGGCACCGCAACAACAACAATGGTGATGGCAGTGATCAAAATATCCATGAATTTCTTTCCCTTTTCAGCAGAACTTATACCATAATGGGCTCCATGAGGAGCGATATCCACACAAAATCTGATGAAAAGAATGATGAAAAGAATTAAAGCAGCTAAGAAACCGTACTTTGAAATACCCTCCGCCAAGTTGTCTAATCTTTCTTGTAATGGGGTAGTTTCAGCTTCTTGATTGAGGGACATGATGGTTCTTCCATGGATGGAGTTTTCTCCAACCGCAGTGACTACGGCATTACCCAACCCAGCCAAGATTCTAGAACCTGAAATGAGGTAGGGGTCTTGAAAATGAATCTTTGGAGAACCAATGTCTTCAGTGGTAGGTAATTGGGAGGAGTAAAAGTCCAAGGCCGAGTCGACTGGCACTTTCTTAACCGTATCGGATTCACCAGTCAAGGCAGATTCGTCACATTCCAATTCACCTTGGAAAAGAACACAATCAGCAGGCACTACATCCCCGGTTTGTAAGTTGATGATGTCTCCCACGAGTAAATTGAAGATAGAAACAAGTTTTTGCTGGCCGTTACGGATGACAATGATTTCACGGTCTTCTTTCTTTGCGTTCAATTTGGCAAATTGTCGTTCTTTTTGGTAGTCATTTGCGGCTCCGACAACCACGACGATGACCACGGCAACCAAGATCGCAACCCCTTCGACCCAGTCGACTTTGGGAAGAGGCTTACCTTCATCGTCATAGAAGGTAGATTGCCCAAAAGTTTCATAAAGTCCCAAGGCAAGAGAGACCAATGCAGCTATCGAAAGCAAAATCAATACCTTATCCTTGAGGGCTTCGAAACAGAGACGGAAGAAGGATTTTTGAGACTTGATTGGTAACTTGTTGATCCCGAAATGGGCACCTCTATGGTGGGGATCTGAATCACTCGAATCGTCTATGCCTCTAGCTATGTCGATATCGAGTAACGAACATAACCTCGAGAAGCCTCCCATGTCATGCAAGGCCTTGATGGACTTTGGATCATGGAGGGTTGTAAGTTCTTCGGGTGAGACGTTATAGGACGATTTGGCAGATGACATTCGTCTTCGGGACGAGGTTGAGGTGAGGGTTCGTTTTATGGAGAAGTTCTTATTGGAGGACGAGGTTGGATGATTTGAGATTTGGTAGTTTTGCGGGCTTGAATGAGACGGATTGTTTTGCATGGTAAGGTCGGTGACCGACGAGTTGTGTTCCCTAGCGGTATCATTCAACGGAGTGGCGGAGTTGGCGCTTTCCTGGTCGTTTTGACTCACATGAAGGGTAGAGGCAGTGACGACACGATCTGCCGGGGTGAGAGGGGCCATGCTGTGGAGGTGGGAAGGAAAGAAATAGTGGAGGTAGGAGTGGGTGTGGATGTAATACGGGATATAAAGGCAGTAGGCTTACTTTTACACCGGCGGTAATGGGTGGGACTAGATTGAATAGTAGTAATTCTACTACGACAATATGACAATGGTGATAGTGAAGATATACCGGATTGATTGACGACTACTGTTTTTGTTTTTTGGTTTCGATATCGTCTCTTTATCTATGGAATCTCACAATATATATAACGACGGGGATTTTTCCATACGGCCACTGACTGTGCCTGGATTTGATATACTGCGAAAGCAAGGATCGAAGAGGAAGAGATGTCCAAGCGAAAAACGATTGCCAGAGGACGGAGGGCTGAAACGGCACGAGGTAATCGGGGTCTACCGAGGGGTTCCAGGTGGGCAGTGCCAGACTACAACTAGCTAACGGACAAGGCCACACATACGGCGGCAAGTGGCCCCAGTTCCAATTGGGGGCATTTTGGAAATTGTATTCTATGCCAAGATCGAGGGATGGTTAGTACACAATGACGGGGGCTGAGTAGAATTATTACATGCAAGAGGACATGCAGAAAAACGAGAATCCAACGAGGAAGCCTCTTAACAAAGGGCAATTTCGGAATACTGGTCAGTAGCAGGGGGGCTATCTATGGTGTGGAAATTACTATCTCTCGGTTGACTTGTCATATACTTTAAACTCTATGTCAAGAACGATATTATCTAATAAGCTTTGCTCTGTTGGGCTGTCTCCGTCGTATTCTTTTACTGTGCCTTGTTGCCTGGATGGTGTGTTTACGAGGTGTGAGAAACGCAATCATTCACGTGATGTGTCAGTTTCCCCATTCAGCCCGTCCCATCACCAACGGTTATCACAATCCATACGTCGGTATTCCATATCTGACCAGTCTTAAGCCACCCAAAAGAACCTTCGCTTTTTACCTGACTGTTACCCACCTCCCACTTTTCTCGTACTGGACCAATTTCAATAAAGATTGCAGCTCGCTAAAACAACTTCGCCTCGTTGATATGCACACCATTATTGGGATCCCTTCCTATTTAGGACAAATTTTTGATAGCGCAAAATAATCACGAAATAATCTCCGATCTTCGAATAGTTGGGCTGTCCGTAGATGCAAATGTAGGTGGCGAGTGCGGTCAATTTGTCCATCGCCGCTGGTAGTCATCACCACTGAAATGTAGTCACTGAATGTGCCAAGCGGTGCTTGGAAATTGCCACCTATTTAATTGTGCTCAGCTTTGGTCACACGCTAGGCGAAGCGGTGCTCAGCTTCTTTAGCAGCTGCCGACGTTTTTATTATTGTTTTGTGGCCATTACGCTGTGCCTCCCTTTCTGCGCTTATAATGGGATACAAGAATGATTATGTGACTTACACTAATTGCGAACTTGCCTAGACTCATCATGTGTTCTTGTCCTTTATTCTCCTACAAAAATGCCCTGCTGGCCAAACGGTTAAGGCATCCGCCTCCTAAGCGGGAGACTCCGGGTTCGAGTCCCGGGTAGGGTTGAATTTAGTAACTTGATACTAACTTTTTTTTGTGTGCCTAAGTTGATTTGCACACGTGACTTTCTTCAATATCAAATGATCAACCCCCCCACAATTCAATTCCACCAACTCGATTATGATGAATTTGGTGAAAATACGAGAAAATTTGGCATTTTTGGCGGTAGTGATTTTCCCCATCATCGCTGGTATTGCTCTAGTGTCACACTTCATATATCCCGACAGCATCGAGTATTTCAAGGAGAACTTCTATGTGATGATCCTCTGCGAGCCGTTCTGTAAGATGCGACCCGAAGAGTGTACGAGGTTCCTAAGTGCCGACTACGGTGACCCCACGGTACTTCTTCGTAGGGTGTTCCGGGAATACGATTTGATCTATGTGCGGCATCATTGGGTCGATAAGTATGACAAGGTTGTAGTGGGGGCAATCAGGTGGTTGGTTCCAAAGGTGATTGTGAGGTGGTTGATGAGGGGCTATAGCGGGACCGAGCACGAATTGATGTGCCGGTGGGATGAGTTGGTAGAAATCATGATTGCCGTGGCGCACTCCATGATGTTCCATGCAGTTAGAGGCATGGTTATTTCAAGAATGTGGGTGTTTTTTTTGCTTAGTTGTATTGTATCTTTGGGAGGTTCCGTTGAGACTATATGGGAGATGTTGGATGTTTTCAGAGGGGGTGTGGTGTAAAAGAGGGGTTAGCTAAGCAGATGATGATAAACGTTCGTATAAGGTAGGGTAATAACACTGCTCAAACAATAGGTAATGGCATTGGCATTATGCAATGACATAAAGAATAAAAGGTTGCATTGGGTATTATATAAAGGAGTTGCTTGGGCACGATGAAATGAATATGATGTTCTTGTGGTTATAATGAAAGTGATGGTTATAGAAGCTAAAGATATCAACATGTAGATACTACAAATATTTGGCTTGGAAAGGCGGAGGCAGCCTAGACTTTATGTATAATGTTGCGGACTATATAGAAATGGTTTCTATTGGAGTAAAATGGTTGAAAAAGATGGCATAGGTCTGAGAATGTTTCAGAATGAAGCAGGACTAACAGCAGATCCAATAAAGCCTCCGTGAGTAGTTTGAAGTGTTGACGAAATAGAAGCATTGTATCATCAACAATCAGTTCTAGAAGCAGAAATGTTTCGTGATTAGATACATTTTGAAGGCATTTTCTAGATCTCTTCCTCCTATCTCCTTTCAAATTAAAACCCAAAGTCAAAGGCACTCATGTCGGGCTCTTCAAAAACACTTTGAGGTGGAGGGGCTTTTGTGGCTACCGGCTTAATTACCGGTACCTGTTTTGAAACTGGCTCAACCTTTTCCCTATGTATAAACACCCAGTGCTTAAGTAGCAAAATACTCAAGTAATCACACCCCATTCTAGTGTAGATCATACACACCTTGATGAGAAATCTCGACTCCTCGTTCTCGCTAACGTTCATAGACCCCTTCAAGTAGTTAATCTTCTTGTGTCTTAAATCGTTGAATAACACCACCAAAACGGGATCATTCTGAAGAAAACTCTGGCCAGAAGAAGAGGTGGTGGCCTTCTTGATGATGTTGGTGCAACAGGCATCTGAAAACTTGTGCTTGTTTGCCTGGATCATTTCGAGAGGTGTTTTGATCAATGCTTCGATGGAACATTCTTTCATTTGAAGTTGCCAGAAGATCCAGCTGGTGGTCCAACGGTCTCCGTTTTTGATGGCATCTGGAATAACAAAGTTTTCAATGATTGTCGTTAGGGTATTATTGGAAGTATTAGACGGGTCAGACAGATCATTGGATTGGTAATTTCCCAGCTGTTCATATATCTTTGCTATTACAATAGCCAATTGGGTGTCCTCTACTTTATTCGCCAATGCTGCACAGCAATCCTTCACGGAATCTGCCAATAGGAAGAACGTAGCTGCGTCCAAGTAGCGATGCTTTCCTAGCAAGACAAAAGCGTTCTTGTAGGCAGCTGACTTCCAGCGTTGTTGGGAGAAATCGTTGCTGAGGAACTTTAACATCTTCTGCTGTTCTGAATGAACGACGTTCTTCCAGAGTCCGATCAAAATCTGTTTCTTTCGAAGTGCAAGATAGAATAAGGAAATTCTTCCCGACGGATCTCTCAAATCGCTGAACTCGTTTCTGGCACATGATTCCATCACCTTGGCGAGTCGGCTATCGTCTACCCAGAACATTAGCCCCGTTTTCTTGACATGCTCCCATTTCAACCTGTTGCCGTAGTGTTCCTGGATTGCATTTAGTAGCATCTCCTTGTTGTCACTATGAAGGGCCCAATTGAAATCTCTCATAGTCATTTTGGATTGCTTGGAGGACATCTGGAAAAGCTTGAATCCTATCAAGAACCGGTTCCCATTGTCGTCTAAAGAACTGCTGTGTTTGCGGAGCTCTTTCACTATGGAAATGACCGAAATAAGTGTACTCTGCTGGTGTCTTGTAAGTAAGGGCAACGATACTTTCATGAGCCTTTCGGTAAGGATATCGCCTAGCTGTGTGCTGAACTTGTTGAACACTTCTAGCCTGTTGAAGTCCGGAATATTGCCAAATTGGCTCGAATTTGCATTTTTTTTCGTTCCATCTCTTCTAGGAGTGTTCCTGCCACTATCCTGAGGTAATGTGGTAATCTGAGAATCCATCATTCTGCTAGCAACATCCATGCCCAAATTCCAATGAATGGTGTCACCTTTTCTGATGGCCTGAAAGAGTTGGACCAAGATGTCTTGGACAAACTTAAGCTGGTTAAGAAAGAGACATTGGATAAGAAATTGGGGATGATAGACGGGTAGGGGGCCGTTTAAAATTCTAACCAAGTAACTGATGTCGTAGAAGACTTCTGACTTGCGTGAGATGATGATATTTCTGCTGCTCTTTTCATTATTTTTGTTGTTGGTGTTGCTTATGTCTTCCCCATTGGTAATGACCTTTCCTTCACTGATCTTTTCCTTGTCGGTAAAACCCTCCATGAGTTGTCTTAACGTAGAGTTCATAGAAGAGTTACCTTCAGTGCCTAATTCAACCCATTTATCATCTATAAAGAATTGATTCCCACTGCCAATGACCAAGTAGCCTCCATTGAGCCAAATCAGGTCACCTATCACATGGGAAGTATAGTCAGAAATATCAATCTTTTTGAGCACGGCAAATGTGGGAATATTGTTGGTGTAGTCATATCTTAGTTGAGAATAGAGGAGGACAGACCGCTCAAATCCGACAGAAAAGATGGCATTAGATATCAGCTTAGTACTCGTGCTGGTATCGGGGTAATTATGGATCTGCTCCAGGCCATTGGTGTCTTTCAGTGACATTTGTGCTTTTTCAACCTCTTTTGTACTTGTTGCATCTACAAAAGTCCAATCTAGATCTCTAACTCTTCCATAAGCTTCTGGAAACTGCTCCTCATACTCCAAGACTCCCGATTTGATATCCCATATAGAAAGTTTGCGACCTGTTTCGTCTACGATGGCAAGCTTATTGATTACCGCAGCTCCTTGGACCTTGCTGGGTCTTTCTATGTTAGTCAGAAGATGGTAACATTGTTTCCAGGCCAATTTGGTGGGGAAATCTCCGAAATCAAGCCCAAAGATCCGAACATTTCCCGTGGTGTCGATCACACACACCATGTTGCCTTGAGGATCACAGTCAAAAGAGTCGATAGAGGAGATCTGGTGGATCTTTTCATCCTGGGGAAGGTTTTCTATGGAGGTCTGAGTGAAGTTGATGTTGGTGGGAGTTATGGAGAGCTGCCATGAATGAATTAGATCGTTTTCTGTGATTGATATGATCATGTAGTTGGAAACGGAAGCAGAACCTGTTTCTGGGGCAGATTCTGAGCTGTTTGAAGAAGCTATCATATTAGCCAGTGTTCTTTCCTTAGCAGAAGCTGCTCCTTGTGCAGCTGTTCTATTTGTAGCTGTTCCATTAGTAAATCCTTCAGATTGTGTTGATTGTTTTGATACTTTCTCCTTTTCGGGGCACTTCCACAAGATGAACGCCTTTGGATCTTCGTCTCTTTCCAATGGCAATCTCTTTACCAAAACCGCTGGATTATCTTCATTGCTTCCCTTACAGTCCCACAAACTGATATAGCCACCTTTCTCCAACGTGACCACCAAATGGCGTCTTTCTGCGACATCGTTGATGAGCACTGCATTCCTGATGCCCCTGTCCAGTTGCTGCAGTTCTCCCTTTTGGGTGATATCAATAGTGAACCGTTTGGCGATGGTGAGTCGTTCGTTGCCCGAGGGGTCAAGAACCAACGGTTCCCATATGTAGTTATGTTTGGCGAAGTTTGAGATCGATAAAAGGATGTTTCCACCTTCTGACTTGACGAGCTTCTGAATTGATTTGGTATGTCCCTGGAACTTGTCTAAAAGAGTAAGGGAAGGAATTGGGAGGTTTTTTTGCAGAGCCAGACTGGGAAGAAAGAGGTCGGCCACTTTAAAGGCATTGAGGCGGACAGTGTTCTTGGTACGGTCATGGATGAGGAGGGAAAGACGGGTTTGGTCTTTGAGGAAGGAAATGGGACAGATAGTGATGGGGGATAGAACTGGTTGATCTGAAGGATCGATCAGATCTTTGGTCACTTCTTCTACTTTTTCTGTGAGATCTGGGAAGCAGTTCTTTCCTAGATTGAAGTCGCCGGCCGTTGTTCTTTCCACATTGATCCCACTGGGCGGTGTCATGGAAATATTGTTGATACAAAGAGCCACAAGATGGCCCGATCGCGATACCACAAGCAAAACGTCTAGGTCCATGGCACTGACATTGGCACCGGTCTTTAAAAAATGGTTTTCTACGAAAGCAAATCCCACAATGTCCTCTCCTGGAAAGACGTTCTTGATGTCGTATGTCTTCCAGACTCGGATATGGGAATGGCCCGAGAACTCGTAGGACGCCCACACGCGGAGCACATTGTCACTGCTGATGGTGTAGATGATGTCACAGCCGTCGTCGTCGGCCGTATCGATGTATCCCCGTATGTTCTTGATGTTGGCCATGGAGCTGTCGGTGATCCTGCGGTCGGGCCGGTGCTGGCGGCGGCTGTGAAGCCGGAGATGGGCATGGATCACGTAGCTGGGGGACGGATGGGCGAGGTACGAGAGCTCGAAGAGCGTATTGTCGTCACCATAGCTGGCACGGGACCATACCTTGGGAAGTCGGTCGTAAGCACCGTTGGTGGTGACGATTTTCTCGGCCTTGGGGGTGATTTGGATGCTGGAGATTGGGCTGGGCAGCGTTGTCTGCCAGCGCTTGGTATGTTTGAGCGTGCCGTACTCATCATAAATATGGTAAAGAAGTACCTTCGAACATGTACCCACCACGAGCTCGTCCTCTAGGGTTGCCCACAGCACACAATTGGTGGTGCCGTCGAGCATGATGTCTAGCGCATGGACCCATTGCGGCTGGGAAGCGTACTCATTGACAGCTCTGAAAATGGTAATCTTGTGGAGAAGGGCAACGGCAATGAATCCAGATGAGGCGTGGATGGCAATGGCGGATGGGTCGGCTTCGAGGTAGATCGTCTGAATATGGTGTTTGGTGTGGAGAATCAAGTTGTTGCCCGAACCATATGCGATGACGTGGTGGACTTTCCAAAGGGCCTGGGCAAACGACTGCACGGACTTATTGATGTCTCCAGGAACAAATGTGATGGTCATGGAAAAGAAATGGCTCTACTGATGTTCTTGGTAGCAATTTATGGGGGGTAATAATAGTAGTCCAGAATCAGTATGGAATAAATGAGCATGCACTACTTTGAAAATTCATGTTGAAAGCTACATCTCTTTTGATACCGTTAGCTACATAATGGGTGCAAGGTACGTGTGTGCAGAAATGGACCCAAACGGCGAACTCGACGACTAACCGGAATAGTTGTAAGGATCAGAAAAAGGCGTTAGCTGTCTGCTTGCAGCGGTCGCCGTGTGTATTGCTTGAAAGGAATACGCCCAAGGATTGTCTTACCAAACCGGAGCTCAAGCGGGAGTTACCGGAGTTGTGCGTGGCAAATTTCAAGGCGTTCATGGAGTGCAAGAACGGGATGTTTGATATGCGCAAGAGAATGAAGGGAAACGCCCCAATCTCGACTGGTAAGTACGATGAAACCTATGACAATTTGTCGACTGGGAATTTTGATGCCAGAGACGAAATGAGGAAATTAGACGTTTTAAATCGGAACTTATCGAAGCAGAGACAGTTGAAGGAGGAGGAGGCAAGAATTAGGGGAGAATAGGAAATAGGTAGAGATCATGGGAAAGAATAGGGGAGAGAATAGGACAGGTTGGAATAATTTGAAAACTTGAAATGTTGGCCGTTTCTCAATATTGGGCAGGAGTTTTTGACTAACTGGTTAGATCACTGGAAATAATGCCTACGTTTGTACGCTGAAATGCATCTTTTTGGCGTTTCTCTGGCATAACCGTGTGAATATCTGGAGGTTTTATTATGGCCAGTAAGATGATGTGATTCTATTCATACCGACCGGTTACGTAAGAAAAAGCAAATGTTTAGTCATCATGGATGTCATCTAATATAGTGATCAAGTTATAAATTATCAGGTCACGTCCCCAGCTTAGTCAGCCTTGCCATAGCTTCTGCTGCTGTCCCTCATCTCGTCTTTCTCCTTTGGCATTTGTATATAGCAAAAATAAACACTTAGTGACTGCGGTGGAACCCTCTTACATAGCATAGACGAGTCTTACCCCACACGAGATGCGTTGTTGTGCCAGCGGGGCCTGATGGATGACCGTCTTGAAACGGTGCAGATTGTGGAGAAAAGGAAGTCGAGTGGAAATTTGTTACAGTACAACGTTACATAATATTGTATGGGGGTACTACAGCTTGTTACAGGCTCCCATGAAACTTACACAGAAACTTCCATGGAACATAATCTCTGCGTAAAAATCTCTAAACCTGATTTAATTCTTCACCCGTTTGGAAACGGAAACTTTGAGCGAAGTATTTACTCCTAACGGCCACGATTATTTTCTTCATACCTCATCGGTTGATCGTACTCGGTTCTGTAAAAGAGTATAGAGCGATTTGACTTAATGTAACCTATTATTATTTCTTCCTTTAGGAAGGGGTCCTATAGATGCAAGTCGATGGGCCATTATTGGACATTACCTGATTGGTAAATAAAAGTGTTTCTGGGGTACGCCGACAGAGTCTCGGATTTTTCCCTACATCATGCTTGGGGCCCATCAAATTATCACGCTCACCGTTCCACTTCCATTATCACATTCTCTCTCTCATCTGTAGTACTCTCACTAATGTCTCTCTGTGCTTTTGCTGTCCAACAGTTCGCCATTCTCTCCAATCACACGCTTTCCGCCACACAGGGCCCAGGACGCCATTGTCAGTCGTTCGCACATCATATTGGTGCTTGAAGCATGGTGCTGCACTGTCCGCACAGTCCCCGAAATTAATTCAAATCAAATCGGCTTGTTCAGGACAGACTGTAAGCAACCTTTATAACCAGCAATGATTGAATCAAACTTGGAAACAAATAGAGTGGCCGAATTGGACCAGCTCCTCACGCAGCTTCAACCTAAGCTTCTTGAATACGTCAAGAAGAGTGACCTCAACTCGTCCGCTTATAAGGAAAATTCGGTGGGGAAGTATCATGATCCAGCCACTTTGAAGACGAAATTCTTCAAAGAAGATATGGAAAGTGGGATCGGGTTGTCGGATGAGCTTTTTGATGTGATTGACCGAGTTTTGAACTATTCCGTCAACACATGGAACCCGGGCTTCTTGGACAAGTTATATGCCTCCAACAATCCGATCGGGGTTGTGTCTGATTTGTTGTTGAGTATTCTTAATACCAATTCTCATGTCTATACCGTATCTCCGGCATTGTCGATTATTGAGAACTATATCGGTCGCAAATATGCCCAAATGTATTTTCCCGGACAGGAAAGGGCAGGTGGATTAACTTTTCCTGGTGGATCGTGGCTGAATATCACTTCTCTCCAAATGGCTCGGGCTTTAAGATATCCCGATACCAAAGATAATGGGAACGGTAGCTACAAGTTCGCGGTTTATACATCCAAGCATTGTCACTATTCGGTTGAGAAAGCGGCCATTTTGCTTGGGTTGGGATCCAATAACGTGTTCAAGGTTGATACTTTGAAGGACGGCAGCATGGATACTAGCGAGTTGGAAAAGACGATTTTGGAGTCCAAATCCAACGGCTACACGCCTTTGTATATCAACGGTACGGCTGGTACTACCGTGTTCGGGTCTTATGACGACTTCGTTGGCATCAGCAAATTAGCCAAAACCCACGGGTGTCATTTCCATATTGACGGGTCATGGGGAGGAAATGTGATTTTCTCGAAAGTACATGCGGTCAAGATGAAGGGCTGTGAGTATGCTGACAGTATCACCGTCAACCCACACAAGATGTTAGGGGTGCCTAACACATGTTCGTTTTTGTTGACTCCTCGGGTGTACCAGTTCCAGCAGGCGATGTCGTTGAATGCTCCGTACTTATTCCATGGGCGGGAATCGACACCGGAGGGTGAGGAATCGGAGAACTATGATCTTGCAGACGGAACAATGGGCTGCGGCAGAAGACCAGATGCGTTCAAGTTCTACATGGCCTGGGTTTATTATGGAGAGCAAGGGTTTAGAAATCGGGTGGATCATGCGTTCAAAATCGTGGACTACTTTGTAGGAAAGATCAAGAGTACTCCTGGTTTCGAGTTGGTGGTCGACACGCAGCCCCAGTGCTTACAGGTGTGTTTCTACTACCTCGTTGAGGGCCAAGACACCACCGAGACTACCAGAAGAGTATCAAGAGACTTACATCTGAGAGGAAGATACTTGGTGGACTTTTCACCTCCCCCCGGCGGAGGAGGCAAGGGTGAATTTTTCAGGGCCGTTTTCAACTCGCCTATTTTGACAGATAAGGTAGTAGATGACTTAGTTGACAGTATTGTGAGTGTAGCCCAAGAGAAGAACTAAAAAAAACTGATAGTGAGAATGGTTGCAAAGAGAAACAGGAAAACGGTTACAAGAAAATGCTATTGAGCAACGCAATAAGCGAGAAGCTTGCTTGTAATAAGGAGGTTGAGATTAGAATATTAGGTAGAAGTTTAGATTCAAATGAACCTAAAAAGATAAGAACCATGTAGTGACTCAACCGAATGTCAGTGTTTGATTATCTAATACAGAGTACTTAACCGTCGTATTAGATCAATCTATTAGTTGCAGTGATTATAACCATTCTGCAGGTAGACAATCAGTTGACCTGGTTTTAGGATTTCTCTCACATGATAATAGTTAGCTAACTTTAGATACGTCACAAATGCTAAAGTGAGACAAATGGGGAGCTGGGAAAAAAAAGGGAGGGAATAAAATTGAGAGCAACGTCAGATAAAATGGTGAGTTAATATTTAGCATGTCTGACTAGCATGTTATGAATTGGATCAAGAATTGAGATAATAACCAACACATTGTAACGTCGTATTTTGTTTAGCAAATTGTACCAGCCGGACAATCGGACTCTCTACCGTTATAGATCACATTGTAACCTGATCTGGTAAGTCCGTGTGAGATAAGATTCTCAAGGGAACCCCAGATAGAAACATGGGAATTGAATGTAACCTGGTAATGTTTGGAGGTTGCATTTGCGGGCACCACGACATTTGACCCGGTGTGTCAAAAATATAAGTATTGTCGTAGACTGATGAGAGGAGGCTTACATAAAGACGGCTTACGTGAGGGCCATACGGGCAAAATGAAACAACAAGAGACAAATGGCCACTGGAGATCACCAACAAGTTGTCCTGTTAAGCTATACGTTAGGTTTATTGTTCTTGCCAGGCCGCCATTGATGCTAGCCGAAAAGACTATCTCCGCTGGTGATTGTCGACTTTGCACGACAGCACCAGTGAGTTTTGTTTATGCTTGTGATACAATGTAACATGGTTCCATTGTGGACCATCCCACACGACCCTAGCCGCCTAGTTATTCCCTAACCGAGTAGGATTAATTATGCATGATATCCTTATCATTTTGTACCCGTAAATTTTAATACGACATAGGTACGGCTTCGGACCTAACCCTACTTTATCACATACCCCACCAGATGTTCTTTTCCTCTTGAGTATATATAGAACAGCATATTTGGCCTGTTCTACACCTACTGTCTACATTCTCATCCTAACTAATCCTCTCCACCATGGCTGACGAAAAGACTCCTGGCCAAATCGACATCTCCACGTCGAACGATGAGCTCTCTGCTACTTCCAAATCAGACCCGGTGCATGTCGGCGAAGACGCCCACCTTGAGTTAAAAAGACACACCACGGCCGAAATCGAGTCGTCGGGCAAATGGTACGACAAGTCGATTAGCGTGTTTGGCTCCAAGATCCGGTACTCCAACTCGATGGTACAGGTGATCATGTTGGCCTTTGTTATCTTTATGACCCCCGGTATGTTCAATGCCCTTACGGGGATCGGTGCTTCCATCTCCGACGTCAAGACTTCTGACAATGCCAACGTCGCATTGTACTCGACGTTTGCTACCATTGGGTTCTTTGGAGGAACTATCTGTAACGTTGTCGGTGTCCGTCTTTCGCTTATGTTCGGGGGGCTCGGTTATGCCATCTATGCCGCATCCTTGCTTTGCTTTGCCCATACCCAGAACAAGGGCTTTGTTCTCTTCTCTGGTGCCTTGCTTGGATTCTGTGCTGCCGTCTTGTGGGCTGCACAGGGGACGATCATCATGTCGTATCCTACCGAAAATAGAAAGGGGACCGCCATTATGGTGTTCTGGGTGATTTTCAACTTGGGGGCTGTCATCGGTTCCATTATTCCTTTGGCCAATAACTTGGAAAACAAGGGTGCTACTGTCAATGACGGGACGTATATCGCTTTCATCATTCTCATGTGTCTTGGTACCGTCATTGCCTGTTTTATGTTGCCAATGTCCAAGGTGTGGAAGAGCGACGGAACCAAAGTGATGTCTGAAAACCACCCCCACTGGAAGAATGAGTTGATTGCCCTTGGAAAGTTGTTGATCAATGAACCTATAATCTTGTTGATGTTTCCTATGTTTTTTGCATCTAACTGGTTCTATACCTATCAGTTTAACGATTTCAACGCCGGTCGTTTCAACTTGAGAACAAGATCCTTGAACTCCTTGCTTTACTGGTTCTCCCAGATGTGGGGATCCATCGTTATAGGGTTGCTTTTGGATTTGAGTCGCTTTAAGAGATCTACTAGAGCCAGAATCGGCTGGGTCACGGTGTTTGTCATTGGTATGGCTATCTGGGGTGGCGGTTTGAAGTTTCAACTCGGGTTCACTAGAGGCGATGTCAAATCCGATTCTCCTACTTCTCCTCCTAGATTGGCTCCTATCGATTATAAAGATTCTGTCTATATCGGGCCTATGTTCTTGTACATGTTCTATGGAGCATTCGATGCGATTTTCCAAACCTTCATCTTGTGGACCTTGGGTGCCTTATCTAATAACCCTAAGAAAGCTGCATTGTATGCCGGTTTTTATAAGGGGATCCAATCCGCCGGTGCTGTTGTGATGTGGAGTTTGGACGCCCACAAAACCTCCTACATTGCTATGTTTGCATCCTCGTGGGCCTTGGTCCATGGTTCTCTTCTCGTCGCTGCTCCTTTGATTTTGTTCAAGATCAAGGACACCACCGAGGTTGAAGATGACGGATTTGAGGAAATTTTCGACTCCAACGAATTGAAGTCCATCAAGTCAACAGTTCACCGCGAAGAAGCTTGAGCTAATTATTTTAATTATATAACGATGATTCAGGAAACATGCCGATCAACCCACCAGGCTAGTCCTGGTGGGGTATATTGACTCTCTGCCTGGCTGAACTTGGCTGCTTGTCCTATTGTCATCTTTCCCATTCCAGTTCTAATTTTTACCGCGCTTTAATAGTATTTATAATGTACGAATCTTGCTCATCACACTGTACCAAATTGTACCATAATGTACCACACTGTAAAAGTTCCGCCCCAACCGCTTTTGCAGCCATGGCCCATGTAACGTATTCCTCGAGATTAAAATGAACGTTTTATTTCTTTAGGAGTGGTTGCATTATTTTATCTTGCGCTTTTGTTTTGTGCCCCCACCGGCTCTCAGCTAAAAAATATTAACCCGATATTTTCTTTTTTATCTTAGATTGACATGCACCTGCACCTTGTAGTTCGTGGGGCACTTCGAATTGTAAAATGGTTACATCGATGGATTTATTCACTATCTCCAAAGTTTCACGGCATATAAAAGGAAGCTGTTGTCAGTGGTATCATCTGGTTGGTTTTTTCTATAGAATTATCACTATGTCGGAAAATTCTAAACATACTTCGCTCAACTCAATACACCAATCGGAGTCCTACGACCATGTTCTTGAAGAAGAGCATATTGTGTTGAGAAGACACACCAGTGAGGAGATCGAGGCCTCCGGCAAGTGGTACGACCAGAAGATAAAGTTCTTCGGTCTGCGCTTTTCCGACTCCATGACTCAGGTTATCATGGTGGCCTTTGTGATCTTCTTGACTCCCGGGATGTTTAATGCCCTTACTGGGATTGGTGCTTCCATCTCGGACATCAAGACTTCTGACAACGCCAACGTCGCCTTGTACTCCACCTTTGCTACCGTGGGGTTCTTTGGGGGAACCATCTGTAATGTCATCGGGATCAGAGCATCCTTGATGTTCGGGGGTCTCGGTTATGCTTTGTACTCGGCATCGTTGCTCTGTTTCTACCATGTGGAAAACAAGGGCTTCGTGATTTTTGCCGGGGCCTTCCTCGGTATGTGTGCTTCCGTATTATGGTCTGCTCAAGGTACAATCATTATGTCGTATCCTACCGAAGATAAAAAGGGTACGGCCATTATGGTGTTCTGGGTGATTTTCAACTTGGGTGCTGTGGTTGGTTCGATCATTCCTTTGGCCAACAACTTGGAAAATAAAGGTTCGGCCGTCAATGACGGTACCTACGTCGCCTTCATCGTGCTTATGGTCTTTGGGTCTGTGGTAGCCTTTTTCATGTTGCCTCCTTCCAAAGTGTGGAAGAGTGATGGGACAAGGGTCATGACCGAATCCCATCCCCACTGGAAGGACGAATTGATTGGACTTGGAAAATTGTTGTACAGAGATCCAAAGGTTTTCTTGTTGTTTCCAATGTTTTTTGCATCTAACTGGTTCTATACCTACCAGTTTAACGATTTTAACGCCGGCCGTTTCAACTTGAGAACTAGATCCTTGAACTCCTTGCTCTATTGGTTCTCCCAAATGTGGGGTGCCATCATCCTAGGTCTTGTTCTTGACTGTAAAAAGTTCAAGAGATCCACCAGAGCCAGGATCGGCTTTGCATTTGTGTTTATCGTCGGTATGGCTATCTGGGGTGGTGGTTTGAAGTTCCAACTCGGGTTCACTAGAGAGGACTTTGACACCTCCCAAGGTAAGACTCCAAAATTGACCCCTATGGACTACAAGGATGCCGACTATATCGGACCAATGTTCTTATATATGTTCTACGGAGCCTTCGATGCATTCTTCCAAACCTTCATCTTGTGGACCTTGGGAGCCTTATCCAACAATCCTAAAACCGCTGCCTTATACGCCGGTTTCTATAAAGGTATACAGTCGGCCGGTGCTGCCGTTGTCTGGAGATTGGATGCCATCCATATCCCCTTCATGACCTTATTTGCAACTTCTTGGGGTTTGGTCCATGCCTCACTCCTCATTGCCGCTCCATTGATTCTTTTCAAGATCAAAGACACCACCGAGGCCGAGGATGACAATATTCTCGAAATCATCGACGCCAACGAATTAAAATCAGAAGTGTCTCATAAAGAAGTTTCGTGATCTCGCCCTTAGCTAATTGCAACCCTTTCGCATATAATATTTAGAAAAATTATTTCAATATATTATGTAACCCCATATTTATTTTTACACTGTAACATTATTTTCCTATCCATTTTTTTTTCAATGTAACGTCAGTTTTTTTTCCAGCCATCTCTACTATAAGCAAGGATCCGATGAAATCCTAAGCCTTAGAGATCGGCTTTCGCGCTATAGGCCATTAAACTCCTAAGCCCTCGAAATATCAGTTCTCACAACGGGTTGACAATTTGTCTTATCTATAGCCCTTGATGCAAGCATGTTTCATTTAAAACTAGGGCTGCTAATACCACAACGGTGTTTCTAGGATCTTAGTAAGGCTTGCATATGAGCTGGATCACGGGGAGTGTCGACGCGTCTATCTCCAATGGTATACTTGGATCATGTGATGTATTAGCACGTGGACTACCCAATATGCCTCGCTGCCTCCTTCCCATTTCAAGATTGGTGTCTTTTGCTGACGCATCGCTGACTCATCTCTTCTCGCTCACCCAAAAGAATCCATCCATCAATTATTTACAGCCAAACAACCATGATCGATGATGATTCCCTCTACCTCTACAATCTAACGCTTCGGCACGCGACTCCGGCAACCCAGTCTGTGCTAGGTCAATTCTCCGGTGCCTCCAAAAAGGCCCAGGAATTGGTCATCTCCAACGGCACCGCCCTCCATGTCTACAAGTCCAACCCATCCACAGGAAAGCTAGAACCGCTAGGCGTATCGGTGGCGTTATCTGCCATCAGCCGCATAGACAAGGTTCGGGTTCCGGGGGTGAGCAGGGACCTTTTGGTGGTCACGGGTGACTCCGGTAAGTTGTGTATTTTGCAGTTCGATACAGACACCAACGAGTTCGTTCCAGTTGTCCAGGAACCGTACGGCAAGAATGGATTCGGCCGGCTTGTGCCTGGAGCATATCTTGCGGTAGATCCGCAGAATCGGGCCATCTGTATCGGTGCTGTGGAGAAGAACAAGTTGGTGTATAAGGTGCAGACTACCCATGACGGCAAGCTCGAGCTTTCTTCGCCATTGGAAGCCGTCACAAGAAATGTGCTCACGTTGAACTTGGTAGCGTTGGACACTGAATACGATAATCCCATATTTGCTGCCATCGAGTGCGATTACTCGGAATATGCCTCCAAAACATATATCCCGAAAGAATCGCCCTTAAAGCTAAGCTATTACGAATTGGACCAAGGCTTGAACCATATGGTGAAAAAAAAGAGTTCTAATGCCACCGTTCCGGCATCCGCATCACATCTTGTACCGCTACCAGGTCATATCAGGGGCCTACTTGTTTGTTGTGAGTCGTATGTGATTTACGATAATCCCAACGGGGTACGCTTCTATGTACCTTTGCCTATACGAAGGGGAACAACGTCCACGGTGATCGTTACTCATATAACACATAAACTAAAGAAGAACGCCTTTTTTGTTCTTCTCCAAAGTTCCATTGGAGATTTGTTCAAACTTGTAGTGGACTTTGATTTTGATAAAGAGATAATTACAGACATTTCTATCACTTATTTTGACACCATACCGACGTGTATCTCGCTCAATGTCTTCAAGAGTGGGTTTCTCTTTGCCAACGTCGCCAACAACGACAAGTTATTCTACCAGTTCGAGAAATTGGGCGACGAGCTGCTGGTACCAACGCTCCATTTTGATACAGAATTGATTCTTCCTGAATATACAGAACGTACCTTCTCTCCAAAAGGATTGGAGAACCTTGCATTGGTCGATATCATGGACAATATCTGTCCCGTGATCGAATCATCCTTAGAATCCACCAGCAATGGGTCCAACCAGATCATATCCTTGACATCCAATTCATATATTAAATCATTAACCCATGGAGTACCCACAACCACCGTTGTTTCCTCTCCTTTGCCACTTTTTCCCACCGATATTCATACCACCAAGCTTACACAAGATGCCGTCAATGACGAGTATTTGGTGCTTTCTTCTAGTCTAGACTCTAAAACATTGGTGTTATCGATTGGAGAGGTTGTGGAAGAGGTACCTGACTCCAAGTTTGTCACAGATCAGCCGACAATCGCTGTCCAGCAAGTAGGCAAACAGTCCTTGGTTCAGATCTATTCGAATGGTATTAGACTTATCAACAGTCTGAAAGACACTACCGACTGGTACCCTCCAGCAGGGATCCAGATCCAACACGCCAGCACCAACAACCAACAGGTCATTATAGCGTTGTCCAACTCCGAAATCTGCTACTTTGAAGTAGATTCTTTGGACGACCAATTGGTAGAATACCAGGACCGTTTGGAAATGCTGGCAGCAGTAACATCGTTGGCCATTTCGCCAACATCTGACTCTAGACTAAAGAGTTTCTATGCGGTGGTGGGATGTAATGACGAGACCATCCAGGTGATATCTGTACTGCCACATAATTGTCTTGATGTATTATCCATGCAAGCGCTTTCCGCGAACAGTGTTTCGTTGGTGATGCTTTCCAGCGGGCCCAACTCGTCTCTTGTACATATAGGAATGGAAAATGGACTTTACGTAAGGTCTACGGTGGATGAGATCACCGGTGCTCTTTCAGATACCAGAGTGAAATATTTGGGTGCAAAACCAGTCAAGTTATGTGCGATTAACAAATCAAAAGCCTTACTTGCAGTATCAACCAAGGCCTGGATCGGCTACTACACACCCAAGACGGACTTTAAGATCTCCCAGTTGCTCGATATAGACATTACAAGTGCTTCATCGTTTGTTTCAGAAGACATTGGAGGAGAAGGGATTGTAGGCTTGTCGGAGAACAACTTGGTGATCTTCACGATTGGAGACGAAGAGTTAGGTTTTGACCCTAACAAGGACTTTAATATGAACAAAATTAAGTTGAGATACTCGCCAAAGAGAATGGTTATTGATAAGGACGAAAAATCGATGTTCATATACGTGATAGAATCGGAATATGGGACAAAGGGCCCATATCCAGTAACATCACAGGAAAAGAATGTTAAAGTAAAGGAAGAAGAAGAAGAGGGGAGTAAAGTTGTTTCTACTTCCCCATTGGATCACGAATACTATGATGCTTTTGGGTACGAGAAAGTACCTGGTTCCTGGGCTTCGTGTATTCAAGTCATTGACTATTACAATAATGAAATCACTCAAACAGTAGAGCTTTCAAGCGAAGAAAGTATAGGGTCGGTAATACAAATGAAGTTTGGAAACTCAAAAGCAAGCCCCGAATTTCTAATAGCAGGAATAACAACCAAACAACAGTACCTTCCAAACACATACGACAAGAGCTACCTCTATACATACAGGATCCATAAAAGAAAGGGATTAGCACATCGTTTAGAATTCTTCCACAAGACAGAACTAGACGTTCCAGCCACTGCATTGGTCTCGTTTAAAAACAAGCTTTTGGCCGGAATGGGCAACTATCTTCGAGTGTATGATTTGGGACAAAAGCAGCTTTTACGAAAAAGCTCGAGCAAAATCGCCCAATTTTCGTCCATCAACCGATTGGTGGTCCAGGGTGGAGACAGAGTGGTTGTAGCAGATTCCAGAAACTCCACCACGTTTGTCAAGTATGATGTTCTAGAAAATACATTTGTGCCTTTTGTGGACGATATTATGAAGCGACAAGTTACAGCCATAACCAGCTTGGACTACGATACGATCGTTGGGGGAGATAAATTTGGAAACATCTTTGTGTCGAGAGTACCAAAGAGTGTATCACAACAGAGTGACGAGGACTGGATCTTAATGAAGAACCAGGATGCGTATCTCAATGGTGCCAATGCCCGGGTCAAGAATATGTGTGAGTTTCATCTTCTGGATATCGTGACGTCATTCTATAAAGGTAGTTTGGTCACAGGAGGACAAGAAAGTATTTTCTATTCTGGATTGCAAGGTACCATTGGATTGCTATTACCCGTAGCCACCAAGCAAGAAGTCGAGCTTTTGATCAAGCTTGAGGCAGCACTTCGGGCTCATTTCGACTACAACTTCGACGACTTTGACAGCAAAAAATATGGTGCCAATCTCTTGGGTAAAGACCATTTGAAGTTCAGAAGTTGCTACAACCCAGTCAAGAACGTGATTGATGGAGACTTGGTAGAAAAGTTCTACCAATTGAGCCAACAGGCAAAGGTCAAGGTGGGAAAGGAAGTCGACCGGACACCAAAGGAGATCGAAAGAAAGCTTGCCGATTTAAGAAACAGATCGGCGATATAGAAGAAAGCAAAGTTGCTGTAGAAGATGCTGATGCAATTGTAATAGAGATGTTGTATATCATGGGTATCTCAGGAGTGTACACCCCAGGCTCATCCCTGACTTATAATACCGACGCTAGGGGTATAATCAACACATTTCCATCGAGGTACTTGTCTTGACAGTCTACATTTTTGCTGCAAAACAAAAACTATATTCAAATATAATAAAAACATTTTCAAGTTAGAAACGCTATATAACAACGTGGTGCCATCCAGCACTCGATAATAATACTAATGGCTCTACTGCCATATTAAGTAAGCAACACCAAGCCGTAGTCTTAGAACTAGACTTATTCGTGGTGCTTACCTCTGAGTACACTGAGTACCCTAAAGTGCTCCTTATTCACATACAGACGAGACCAAGGCCCTGTATATACCTTTCGTGGGCCCTTGGTCATTGATCAGCCCTTAGTAGGTTATTTTTCATTAGCAGGCACTTTCATTAACAGGCTCGTTTATGCAGACTCCTCTAGGTATGTCACTCTGTAGTCACTTTTCTTTCCAAGTGCCTCTTCTGTGCCTCCTCTGTGTGTCTCATGTGCTTACACTCTCCTTTCCCTCGGCTTCGTGACTCTTCGACTTGAGTGGCGACTTATCGTACTTGTCCCTCTTGTCCTTCTCGCTATAAATATCATCATTTGCAACGGCTTTTCTGCTGATGGTGGGACTGCCCTGGCTGGTCAGCTCGTCGCTATTCTTTCTCATGGGCGTCTGGCCATTGGGGGTGCTGAACTGTACAAAGTTCCAAAATGCTGGTGAAGACTGGTTCGTGTTGGCTCCGTTGGGGACCCCCAACTTGGTATTGGCCGACTTGGAGCCTCGCTCGGGAGTAAACGCTTCCAAAGGAGCAATCTTCTTGGGACTGGTGAACTCCAATGCTAAATCACTGGTGCTTGGTGCAGTGGAGTTTTGATTAATGTTATTATTAGTGGTGTCCGTGGACGTCGGGTTGGTGAACGTTGCCTCCTGGATTCCGGGGTTTCCAAATGTGCTGGGGTTGGTGTACGAGTTCAGACGTGAATGGTGGGCTCCAGGCGCGGATGTTCCGAGATTATGTGATGAGGTGGGGGTCGGGGGAGGAAGATTGAAGAGATGGTTCCCTCCTACCTTGGGCAACTTCGGCGTGGTGCTATTGATTTCATTAAGTTGTCTCAAAGGAGAAGATAATTCACTCTTAGTTCCATTTCCTTTGCCCTGTTGCTGTTGTAGCAGTTGAGATTGCTGCTGCTGCTGTTGGTTTTGTTGGTTTTGATGTCCTGGAGGCCCAACTTGCTGTTGCATCATGGAAGTTCCATAGAGCAAATGAGGTGCTGGTGGCTGGTATCCATACCGTTGAGGTACTACACCCGGCCCACCTATAAACCCATTATTAGTTTGGCCGGTCATGAAGTTCATCGGATTGTTGCCAATGGCTGGAAACGACAGGCCAAGTTTGCCCTGCGAGTCCGATCTTTGGTGGGTGAACGGAGGCTGGTGTGTTGACTGTTGTTGATGTTGCTGTTGATGTTGGAGGGGTAACGATTGGTGGTGTTGCTGTAATTGTTTTTGCTGGTTGTGGTGGAGTTGCAGCTCGATCGAGGGGTCCTTTTGGAAATGCTTTTGGGATTCAGGTAAATTCTTATGAGTAGCCAAATGTAAATGGAGTTGTCTTGACACAGAAGATCCTCTTCTGGTTTTCAGTAGGGAGCCATTTTGGATCTTGCTATAGAAATCATCCTTGTAAGATTCGCTGATTTGCCATTTCATTCCCTTACCCGGTTCATTTGGTCTTCTGGGGACTTTTTCAAATGCTTTATTCAATGACAAGTTGTGTCTGATGGAGTTTTGCCAGCCTGTTTTGGAATATTTATAGTATGCATAATGGGATCCAATCCAGTTATAAATCTCCGACAAAGACATCACGCCATCATCGTTGGATAGGATGGCTTGTGTGATCATCGTGGCATAAGAATAAGGAGGTTTGATGTCTTTTGCATCTTCTTTCGATAAATCCTGGTCCAAGTTGTTTTGTAGTGACGTCGCCGACACAGATGATGGCGACTGGATGAGATGTGCCTTATCGAACATTTGAAAGCTTCTGATTTGGGAATTGCCATTTTCATGGGTATTGGAGGTTGATTTCTTGGCCTTTTTGGCATTCTCCTTATACTTTACCAAGCACTTGGTGAGTATTTTCAGCAGTATATTTGGAGGCGAATCAGGTAAGATAAACATCATCTGGGTGCCCCCCACATCCAAGATAGCCCCCGAATGTAACGGGGTTGAATGGGAGGGACCCACTGGGATTTTCTGGCCATCTATACGGGCACCGTTCCGGCCAAGAACCTTGAGTTCCCAGCACCGCAAATCGAGGTTGTATGTGATGGTGGCGTGTTGTCGGGAGACGACTTTGGCGGGGCCCAAGTCTATATCGATGGAGTTGGGGCCGACGCCCTGATTGTCAGTGTTTCTTCCGATGGAAATGGCCAAGGACTTGACGTAGAAAGTCCAATTCTGGCCGGCGATTTTGGCGTACGCCTGGATCTCTGTCGCCAAGTTCTTATCATTGGCAAACGTGAGAGCCACGTTGGTGTTTTCCTCTGGGGTTTGGAGGGTGGATATCACCGCATTGATCATGTCGGCCGGGTCCTCGAACGAGGGAAGCTCGCTTTCGTCCACATCACTGACAGGACGTTTTCTGGGAGTCGAGGTAGTAGACATAGGAGTGGGGTGTCTTTTTAGTGTGTGCCAGACATGTAAAGGTGGAAACTCAAATCAATGGTGGAGAATAATGGGGGAGGCGTGTTTCGGGGGAGGCGTGTTTCGGGGCCGGGATGGGGGGTTCTGAAACTCGGCGTGGGGGAGAACGCTTCTGGATGGAAGAATGCTGTGTTAGAAGAAGGGCGATGGGTGGTGAATGCAATGCCTTTACGTTCGTCGCCTTTAGTATTGACACTTGATGATGGACATGTTTGTTTACAAAACAAAAATTTTGTTTTGGTGGAGTTGTGTGCGACACGCCTGACATTTTTGGCAGCGAGCGTGGTGGGATGGTTGGGAGAAAAAACATCGGGGTGTGGAAATAGGGAGGGGTGTGTCGGTAACCGGGGACGTTTACATGACGCGTTCCTATATTTACTGGGGGCTTTTATTTTAAAAATAGACATGGGTGATTAACAAATAGAATGTGGGTGCGGTGCGACAGAGTCGGACTGACAGTTACGTAGTATC
The DNA here is from genome assembly GCA_030570835.1 of Suhomyces tibetensis. Lineage (NCBI taxonomy): Eukaryota > Fungi > Ascomycota > Pichiomycetes > Serinales > Debaryomycetaceae > Suhomyces > Suhomyces tibetensis. The sequence continues at coordinate 308,142 of JAJLWT010000005.1, forward strand.
GAGCGATGGTGGTTAGCGAGGGGAAAGATAAGCTGTCAGCGGGATACTGCAGCAAGTAATGGAAGATGTGGGAACTGGTAGAACATATACAAGATGTAGAGGTGATTGTACTTTAGTAGTGATGTCTTATTGGAAACAACGTCAGTGATATGCATAGTACCATCTCGTCACTGTCATATTTTTTGTCATCATGTACTCTAATATATACATTATTGCTATATGATAATAAGCTTTGCAGGAAAGTGATTGGCCAAAAGAAGGAGATGTGGTGTTTGTGATGGATGGGGGGTAGGAGGGCCCTGGGTCCTATTGAGCTGTAGTACTATTAGGAAGCCGTCTGCAACTAATGGAGGCTGCCACCTTGTTGATTCTCTATTGTGTCTATTCCACCACCTGGAAGTAATTGATCGGAATCACAAACGATGGTTGGCTGATATCAAACCCCCTGACGTCCGTACTCTCGGCAGTAACCACATCCACCACGCCATCCTCTCCCTCCATTCTTTTCTTGTTCAAGGCCTCCTCGCCAATAATGTCAAACTCGTCCTCATTCTCTTCGTATTCGATATTCTCTTCGATCTCCACGAAATCTGGTGCCAAAGCACTCCACTTCTGGGGGAACTGGATCAGCCACACGTACACCGTACCACTGTCCAAGCCGGTCAGTCCAATAGTGCACCGTTGGTAGTTCCATTTGACGTCGATCAACTCCTCATTGCTGCCCTCGAGGATCTTGATCAACGATCCCATCGACGTCTCCCACACATAGAGATCGTGTGACGACTGGCCGTACGTAGAAGCTACCAAGAACTCTCCGTTGTAGCTGAACGCCACCGAGTTCCATTGGAGCCGGTTAACCACGTCCTGGTACTTGTGTTCCACCTCAAAGTCCCATTGTTCGGCTGTGGTGAGGTTGATCATATCGGGGAGGTTGACTTGGCGGATGATTCTATCGGACGAGTTGATAGCCAACTTTCTTCCGTTGGGCGAGATCACCAAGTTCTTGATATTGGAGTTGGCCATCTTTATCGAGTGCACCAACTGGAGATTCTCGCTCCGAATCACATTGATCCACCCCTTGCTGGTGCCTGTGAAGATGTAGTGACCATTAGGGCTGAACGCCGTGACCAACGTCATGTGCTTATCTAGTTTGCGTTTCTTGGGCGGTTCTTCTTCCTCTTCGGCGGCTTGTGACTGTACAAGAGGGTCCGTGGGTAACAGCGTGATCTGGACCTTTGGACTGGTCATATCAACAAACACGGGACTATCTTCGAATAATGACGCCAGGAATTTGTAGGGATCTTCTGGGTGCATTGATGCCAGCCAAATAGGACCATCGAATTGCACCCTTCGTATGGCTGGCAGATCATCACTAAAAGATGCTGATTGTTCTGGTTGGCTGGTTTCGTCTTTTGGTTCCCGTTCTTTCTCCTTCTCCTGATTGACCAAGCTCAAGTCCCAGAGAATACAGGTCCAATCTTGGGACGATGATAACAAGTACCGCCCACACCGTGACCAGTTCAACGACGTCACCGGTCTCGAATGGGAGTCATCTTCCAAATACGCCACCACTCCGCCGTTGGAAATCATATCGTATATGGCAATGCTCCCGTCACTCAATCCAGACGCTAGGTAGTCGCCCTTGTGGTTGAATTGGATCACCACCGAATGGCCATACTGGAGCGTGTTGACGAGTGTCTCGGGATACTCCTTGGCCACCGCAAACGGATCTTGTAGTGAGAGATTCATGTCAAGAGGAAGCAGAAACGTTCTCGGCGTATGGGTTCCTTGTTGGTAGGCGTCTGAGGTAGTGGGTATAATTTATACCACTATGCTGTACTGGTGTTACAATTATGTACCGGTGTTACAATATCAGCACTCAACACTAACTGCTTATCGGTTTACTTGGCTTGGTGATTGTTTCCTAGCCCTTGTTGCTTCTGTGGGATAGCACTCAATGTTGCTTGTATGATGAGTTTTGAGACGTGTGATGAATATTCAATCAGCAAATCTGATGAGTCGGAACAACTTGGGAACAGCAATTGTCTACAGCAGCGGGTGTTTCTCTTTTATCTTTTGATATCTTGTCTCGAGTGTATTGCTCAATCCGCGACCGTAAACCGTTTTGGTAATCTCTTTCGATAACCTCTTTTGATGTTTGTTCTTGATCGTTTTATTGTGGTCTTTTATCGCACTAATTCTTCACATATTATCGCCACTACCATGATACTGTTGATCCCCTCCGTCCTCCACTAACCCACCCCCCTTCCCTAACCATGGACCCGTTCCGTCTTCTCTTCCTCGTAATATGCTACCACGCCCACTATGTCTTCGCTTATCTCCATATGTACGCCGACGCCGGCGCCCGCAAATGCTTTTATAAAGATCTCCAGCAGGGCCAGTTTCTCGTGGGGAAATACAAACTCGAGATCTTGGACCCCTACAAAAACGTCTACTACCGGCCCCGGGAAGAGGCCATGGGCGGTGTCATCGACGTCGAGGAAACCTTCGATGCCAACCACCGTGTCGTCCACCAAAAAGGTCTTTCCAGCGGCCACTTCACCTTTGCCGCCTTGGACTCCGGCGAACACCGCATTTGCATCACTCCGAAATCGTACCTCCTGCTGAAATGGTACCACAAGTCACCCCCGGAACATCTTGAAAAAGACCTGAAGTTCAAGCTGGCCCGCATGACCATCGATTTCTCGACCTCCGACGGCGACTGGTTGCAACTGGCCCAGGAATCGGTCACCGCCAAAATCGCCGCCTTGAACAACAAATTGATCACCATCAGAAGAGAACAACAAGTGATCCGAGAGAAAGAGGCCCGCTTCAGAGACTTGTCGGAGAGAACGTGTGAACGCGTTGCCCGCTGGTCTATCGTTCTGGGCTTCTCGATGGTCATCACAAGCATATATCAAATGTTTTCTTTACGAAGGTGTCGTGTGAACAGAGAACAAGAAAGGAAGAAGATACAGTAAGTAGAAGGAGAAGAAACAATTAACCAGACATACACCGATTCGCTCCTAAAATCGTCTAACCTTCTTCGAACCTCTTCAACCCCCAACCCATTTACAACCAGTGACCTAATCCCCCAATAAGTATGCCCCCTCAACTTCCCTATTTACCTCCTATCTCCCCATCCCACAACCCACAACCCACATCTGCCCTTGTATAGCACTCTTATAGACATACATCTTTCAAACTAATTCCCCGTAAGACCCTGACAACTACCAACTGTCTTATCATACTAAGTCGTGTCCCTCCCAACCATTTGCTCCCCCAGTTCACCAGTACTGATTACTGCCTATACCGCCATCCCCGCCAACCACCCCCAGCGACATAGCCACATGTCTGATCTCAATGATGCACTCTTTGACATCCCCGTCCGGTCCGTGCTGTCGCCACCGCTCAGTGTGGATTCGTTGCCACTGATCCGGAAACAGAAGTTCGATGATCGATCCCAGACCGCCATCAGTCTATCATTGAAGAGCCATAAGTTGGGCTCTCTTGGCGCTTTATCGGGCTCCTCTGGCAGTATCCCTGATAATAAACACTGTCATATTGCAAAGGAATACGTACGATGGTCGGAAATGGCCAACGTCTCCACCACCATCAATTCCGACCCATTTATCTCTTCATACGGAATCCCAATATATATCGAGCCTGGCTCGAGGTACATCACTGTGGGCACCGATGCCGGCAACATTATCGGGTTTAATTATCATCAGAAAGTCGAATTCGTGTTGAAATCGGAATCCACCGTCACCTGTATCTCGTTCAATGGTGATTCGTCATTTTTGGCTGCTGGCCACGCCAATGGCCAAATCAGAGTCTGGGACCTAACCGCCGAGTCCATCCCATTCTTCACCATCGAACCGGTCAGTTTGCAAGACAGATTCACCAAAAACGCCCAGGGTCACCTTCTTAATACTGCCATCAGCCATGTCACCTTCGTAGGCGGTCTGCATACCCAGCTCGTGACAGGAGACGTTTCGGGGTTGGTGTTCTACCATCATGGGTTTAAGAAGTTCATGCAACACCACTTTGTGAGCCAGAAACTTCTAGGCAAAAACGATGCAAACGTGGTGGATTCTCGGTTCTTTATCCATGAATGTGAATTACTTCCTCTAGGAACGTCTGTGCAGATTACCGACCAATTGGGAGTCATTGCCATCATGACTCCAACTCTATTGGCCATAGTGTCGGTGCTATCGTTGAACAACAAGCACAATGTGTATTTAAGGACCCATTTCAAGATCGGCAAGTCCAAACATGCAGCAGACGTTTCTGATTCGGAAACTGTCACTTCTGTAAGTTGGTTTCCATGCATGGAAATAAAGGGGGCCACTAGTCCGAGAGTGAATACAGATATCGTGACAGTTGAGAATGCCAGGTTGGCTTATTCCTGGGATAATGTGCTAACAGTACTTGAGATAGATAATAAATCATTTCCCTCAAACCTCACAAACGTGATAGACGACTCTAAGGATAAAGACAAACTTGTTCCAACAATTCCGATTCTGAAAACATGTCGATGGCTTACTCCTCGCAAACAAGACAAGATCGTGGCATCCAAATGGATCTCTTCGAACCTACTCCATGTATTCTTAAAAGACTCCGCCGCAGATGAACCTAGTTTGAGATTACGTGCATTATTCTACAGTGTGAAAAACGGTGTTGGCCACTTCCAGCTCGTTGGGGAGGACTCGTTGAATGGGTTAGACGTCACATCACAGACATTGATATCTTCCAGAGCAAGGTCTAACGAATCGGCACTAATGAAATCGTATGCCAACTCCATCAAATGTTATAAGCAAAGATCAATAATTTTGACAGCAACCAACCGTATAACGGTCGGACGACAGCTTAGTTGGGCCGATGAATTGGTAGAACTTCTTTCTCGTGGAGAATACTCCAAGGCACTTCTCACAGTGGATGAATACTACGAATCTTCCATAGTAGGACGGTTAGTATTGGCTGGATTACCCAAAAGTCTGTCTGAAAAATATGCCCTCCTCAAACCATATTTGATGAAGATAATGAAAGAAGCAATGTATCCCATTTTCAATGATGAAGATGAGAACCATGAACAGTTTTTGGGGATATACTTGAAGCTTATAGCTGAGAATAGCGAATTCCTGGACCTTTTGACAGAACTATACGAACAATACCCCGACCATGAGGTCTTTTTTGAGATTTTGGAAACATTCACGATTAATGGGTCAATCAGCTACTTACCTCCCGTGGTTCTAAAGGCTTTAGTCAAAAAATACGTCGAGCATGACAAAGGAGATGTCTTGACAGAGATCTTGTGTGTTTTGGATATCCGAACTTTGGACATTGATTTGACTATTCATCTCTGTAAACAGTACAATTTGAGAGACTGTTGGATCTATATCTGTAACTATTTGTTGAATGATTATCAGACTCCAATGGTGGAATTTGTGAAAGATTTCGAGATTACAGAAGATTCAAAAGCCTATACTTATATGTCATACATCTTGACCGGTAGACAATATCCCACAGATCGGTATATTGAAGCAGAACAAGAAGAGTCAGCGAAGAAGAGTCTATGTGACATTTTATTTGGCAATGAACCCTTCGATAATAGTGTTGGGGAAGATGAAGTGTTTCCGTATCTATTAAGCTTGTTAAGAGTCAATTCATTTGAAATGCTTTCTACTCTTAATGAGTTCTTTGAAGATTCATACTTGAATGATAACCCAGATAATCGGTTCAATAGACAATACATAGTGGAAGCATTGTTGGATATTTTTACAGTACATGGAGATGATTTTACAGCCAAAGATCATGTACAAATGGCCATTTTTTTGGCAAGAAACTATCCCAAGTACAGCCAATTTATTAGGCTATCTGAATCTATTCTAGATGGAGTAATTGACCGGCTATGTGATAACACAGATCCGAATTTGAAATCAGATTGTGATTTGGCACTACAGAGTTTATTACCCCATTACGAACCTGAAAACTCCCAGTATCTCATGGCCAAATTAAAGGCTGCAAATTACTACAATGTACTTATGAATATTTATTCTTCACAAGGCAAATATGCCCAGGTGCTTCAGATCTGGTTGGCCAATGAAGATACCAGAACAGAACCACTTTATAGTGTCGTTGAAAAATCGTTTCTTTCCACCAAAAACCCGTCGGATCGTGTCAATCTTATGAAGGTTATCCGCGCCAACTTTCTGCAATTGATAGCCATCGATACTCCTCGAATGGTGCTGTTGATCTGTAGGTTCAATATGTCATTGCACTCCGAAGTGTTGAACGTCTCTGACGATCATTTGGCCCAAACATATCTTAACGAGTACTTTCAGGGAGAAGTTGTGGAAGAGAACTTGGGTGCCTTAATCTTGAAGAACATAGACTTGATGTGCAAGAACAAAGACAATTCTCCAGCAAGGGATGCATTGTTCGAGTTTGTGAAAAAATGGAAGAAAAGCGTCGATCTAGACGAACTACTTACATTACTAGAAACGTACCAGGCCATAGAAATCATCACCTTGGTCAGAGAATATAAAGGAGAGTACCTTAAAGGACTAAGAGGAATATTAGAGTATATGAATAAAGACGGACAAGAAGAGATTGAAAAACAAAATAACGAATACCAGGCCAAATTCAAGTCCCTTTTATCACAAGCAATGTATATATGTGAATTGGGGTCTACTTACACCTCGCCGGGCATCGATAATCTCACATTAAACGAACAGATGTGGTTGGAGCTTATCGGGACTCTAGTGACGTGTTCACGTGACAGGTCACGGGATCGTCAATTTTTCAATGGGTGTATACAGGAGTGTTTCCGGAGGTTAGGGGATGTCAAACTTAATACAGGAGAGAAGGAGTCGTCGTTCCTACACATCTTCAACCGAATTTTGGACCACGAGGCGAGCACGGCGCTGGTACCGACGTTGGCCAACATTCGGGAAATTCTCCAAGAGGTTTTTGTTTCATATTCGTACGAGGGAGAAATGTTGGAGATTTCGATGCGAATGCTAAACGACGAGATCCGCAAGTCCTTGACCCATGTTCGTCTCGAGACATTGAAAGGATGGGACATTTCCGAGAAGAGGTGCACGTCATGTGGCAAGACGATGTGGGGCATGTCGCCCAGTCCAGAGGAACATTACGAGGCCTGGGAAGACCGTCAGCTCGAGGTTCTCTACATGAGTGGTTCGCGTTACGGTGCACCTGTGCCTGCGTCTGGAAAACACCCCCATTGTGAGCTTATATTTTTCAAGTGTGGCCACGGCTATCATTCTGTGTGCTTGGAGAACCTTGGAAGCATGAAGGAGAAACTGTGTGTGATGTGTGAAGAGAGTTGAAACATGGTGAGAATTTAAGGCAGAAGCAAAAGCGAGAAGTGGATCATCTTTCCACTTGTGATAATGCAAGTCTAAATTAGACCTTTTACCACCACTTGATAACGCTTTGATAGTGCTACTGATCTGGCCCTGCGTTGTCCTCTTCAGGGTCGCCGGACATGGAGCAGGCGTATTATTTCCATAAACAGCCTGGCTTTACCGGTGGTATTTAGGTCGCCCCACCTCGCCGTCCCAGCTAGGTAACGTCTTATTTACATAGAAAGGTTGTGTGAGCTTCAAAAACCACCACCAAACGCACTCGTGTCGCCGATTACTCGTGATAGCAAGTTTCATGTTTGTTGTCATGAAATCTGCGACACATCTGCCCCATCGGGCACAACCGTAAACACACCTAATAAATGAATAGTGCACTATTAATAGCCCGTACCACTCCATGGTGTGCCTCCTGGCACGTGACCCCTCAGGCGATTTGAGATCGCCCCCCAAAGTAGTAATTGGCGGTCGTGCGACGTGCCCAAATCAGGAGGGAAAAAGCCTTCAATTTTTCTATTTTATCTAGCCAGAAGAACCACAACAATCGTTCGCTTAACCAATCCTCCCATACCACAAAGATGTCTAACGAGGATGATGATTTGTTTGAAGACGGCAGCGGGCCTGTTCCCAGCGGGAGCGTATCCCGGTCGGCGGGGTCCTCGCTGCAGCAGCACCCACAGCAGATGCCACCACCATTGCAGCAACAGGGAGCCGCCGGTAACGGTGGCCGTTATGGAGCACTCAATGCTTCGTCCAGAGCCCACTCGTTGAACCAATCGCGGGCCCAATCGATCAATCTCAGCGGCAGCAGACCGCATTCCCGCCAGTCGTCGCAGCACTTCTACCAGCCGGGTTTTGATGAGCCATTGTATCCCAACTTTGCGATGCACCAAGCCAATCCGTTCTACGGTGCGGGTGTGGGGCCTAGTGGACTGGCGCTGCCACCTCCAGGAGGTCATTTTCCTGGCGGCAGCTCTGGAATGGTGCGTAGTTCGTCCCAGGGGACGTTTGCACCATACTCTCCTGGACCTCCAGGACCTCCTGGACCTCCTCCTCCAGGGAGCTTTCCTGGTCCATTCCCGGGCCTCCAAGCACAACCTCTCTTTGGACACTCGCAGCAATCCAGCTCTGGTTTCAGCACCGTAGTTGATGATGACGCAGACTTGTTCTACGAAAAGTTACCTCACAGTGCGTCCATGACCAGTGTCAATTCTCCAAGAAGAGGCAAGACCGTGGCCTTCAGAGAGTCCGAACCAGAATACCCGGCCAATGCCTATTCTCCAAGAAAAGCATTAATGGATGAAGCTAACCAATACGAATTGGAAAGAATCGACTCCATGGACATCTCTTCAAACGCACATATGGACGCCAGAAACTCTTTCCCTATGAGACCATTTTCTCAGATGATGACGTTCTCCGGTGATGACTACATGATCAACGAATTGGAAGACTTGGATGGTTCTGGAGACCTCGATCCTTTTGGAGATGACGAATCGTTGTTTTCCGATACTGGAGAAGATCTCATGAGAAGAGGTACCACCATCAAGAGAAACAATACTCTCAACCGTAGAAATACCATTAAATCAAAAACTTCGGGTGTCTCATTCGACGAGGCCGATGATGAGGACTTCAAACCAAGATTGAACTATACCAAAACAATCAAGAGAGCAAGATTGATCAATGGGAACTATATCATTGATTGCCCCATTCCAAAAGCATTATTAGACACGTATGGAAGAAAAATCACCGATAGTGGTAGAGAAATGTCTTTTATGAGATACACAGCTGCCACGTGTGGACCTTCTAACTATATGAAGTTCAACTATAATACCAGACAAGCATTGTACTCTCCTCCCAGAGAAACTGAAATTATGGTTTGTATCACTATGTATAACGAAGATGAAATTTTATTGGGAAGAACCTTGAAGGGTGTTTTTGAGAACATCCAAAACTTGACCAAAAGATCCGATCCAACATGGGGTGAAGACTCGTGGAAAAAGATTGTTGTTGTTATTGTCAATGATGGTAGAGCCCAATTGAATAAAAGATCGCAAACCTTGTTATCTGCATTGGGTTGTTATCAAGATGGATATGCTAAATCCAAAATTAACGACCGTTCTGTGAAAGCACATATTTATGAATATACCAGTACTGTTGGTATCGATGTTATCAATGATCGCGTTCATTTGGAAACCAATTCCAACCCGGTCCAACTTCTTTTCTGTTTGAAGGAAAAGAATGGTAGAAAAATTAATTCTCATAGATGGGCGTTCCAAGCATTTTGTCCTATCATTAATCCAAAGGTTATCATGTTGTTGGATTGTGGTACCAAACCTTCCAAGGATGCATTTTATTACTTATGGAGATCATTCCGTGATCCTAATGTTGCAGGCGCTTGTGGAGAAATGAAAGCCTCTTTGGGTCCAGGAAAGCGTTTATTAGCTAACCCATTGGTTGCAGCTCAAAATTTCGAGTATAAAATCTCCAATATTTTAGATAAACCGATGGAATCGGTATTTGGATTCATTTCAGTGTTACCGGGTGCATTTTCAGCTTACAGATATGAAGCTTTGTTAAATGTAGACGGTGAAGGACCTTTAGAAAAGTATTTCAAGGGTGAATATTTGCATGAATCTTCTCAAATCAATAGTAATGATGGAGAAGAAGATGATGAGAAGGGAATCAAGGAAAGAAACTATCAAGAAGCAGGTATCTTCACATCCAATATGTACTTGGCCGAAGATAGAATCTTGTGTTTCGAATTGGTTGCTAAGAAATCGCATCAATATGTTTTAAGATATGTGAATGAAGCCAAGGCTGAAACCGATGTTCCAGAAGCTTTAGATGAGTTCGTATTGCAAAGAAGAAGATGGTTGAATGGTTCCTTGTTTGCGGCAGCTTATGCTGTGTTCCATTGGACCAACATTTGGAAATCCAATCATTCATTGACTAGAAAGTTATTTTTACAATTGGAATTTTATTATCAATTGGTTACGATTTTGGTTTCATGGTTTTCATTGGCATCTTTCTTTTTAGTTTTCAGAATTTTGACTGCCAATTTAGGTGCAGTAGATATGCATTTTGATATTGGAAGATATTTGGCAATTATATTTCTATGGTTTTATGTTGGATGTGTTGTTTGTACATTTGTTTTGGCATTTGGTAATACCCCGAGGGGTACGAAAAAGTTTTATGTTGCGATTGCTGTGATCTTTGCAGTATTGATGGTTTACATGACATTTGCGGTTATCTTCTTGGCCATTCATACGGTGAATCTGGTTTTGAAAGATCATAAGGATGATTTCAAAGTGAATATGGTTTTTACAGATAGTAAGTTCCGAGACTTGGTTTTATCGATTGTTTCGACATATTTGTTATATTTCATTGGAGCATTTTTATATGGAGAACCAAGTTTCATGGTTACTTCATTTGTTCAGTATCTTGCATTATCACCAAGTTACATTAATATTTTGAATATTTACTCATTTTGTAATATTCATGATGTTTCCTGGGGTACCAAAGGTGAAACACAAGCCAAGGATTTGGGATCGGCAAAGTCCACTGGTGCTAATAAGGATGAATTAGTTATGATTGCCCCTGGGGTAGTTGAAGAATTAAATGACTCTTACTTGAACACATTGGACACGTTAAGAACTGCACCTCCACCGGTGATAGTTGAGAATGTCAAGAAAGCCAAGGATGATTCGTATTATGCATTTGTCAGAACAGTCACGGTGTTGATTTGGATGTTATCCAATGCCATTTTGATCTGTATTGTTTTGGAAACCGGTGGGGTTGACACATTAACGCATGATATGGCAGTATTCCCCGATGGGTCTATCAGAGGTAATTCGCAAGTATTTTTGACGATTATTTTATGGATTGTTGCTGGGTTGGCGTTGTTCCGTTTTGTTGGTTGTGTATTGTACTTGATTTTTAAGGCATTCCGTCCTATCAAGTGGAATTATTTCGCCAGGAAAGAGTTAAAGAAGGCAAATAATAGTGGGTAAGTATATAAGGAAATTATGACTCGGTTGATTTGCAACAGAAAGAAAATATGTAGAAAGATAGTAGGAAGTAAATAAGGAACGTTTAAAATGAGAAGTATGGGTGGGTGTCGAAAGAGACCGGGGGATAGAGCATATGGTGTGGCTTGGACGAGATAGTCAAAATTAAAAGGCTTAGCCTAAGTATAGTACCATCAAAAGTGCCACTAGTAATGTTGAATTTTACAAGCATATAAGTTTCCAAGTATGAAATTACTACAAAGGTTTCACACCATTTCTAGTGGCCTACCGGAATTGTAGTTGAAAGTATAATATCAAAAATGTTTGAAAATTGTAAAAAATTTGAAAAATTGTGAAAAAAATAAGATAAAGAATTGAGGGGTAAAAGAAACTAAGCATGCAAGCAGCAGACGAGAATCACGGCATCAAGAGGGGAAAAAAGCAACTCTTGCCCACGGAAACGAGTGAAGTATGAAAGATAGTATAGAGAGTTAATTTCGAAGGTTTATTAAGCTTAGAACGAGCGGAGAAAGTTAGATTAATCAAAAAATAAGAAAATTATAGTTTAAAGTAGGTATAATTTACATTGAAGATCGATATTGAAAAACCGGCAGATAAGGAACTAGGAAAGTTTAAATAGAACAGTGATTTAGTAAACGTGCGGAGGGGACAGGAGTAATGTAGTATGCAGATCATAAGAATACCAAGAAGCTTTTTAGAAAAATAGATATACAATGCAAAAATATTGCAAGGATACTAAGGCACATAGTCATAGCAGACTATTGTTTGTATGTCTAGATACGACAATAATCGTGTAGAACATATGCTTGTGCCGGTTCTGTATGGAGGCACTGCAGCTACAGATCAGTAGAGGCAGAAAACGGAAGTCTTATGGAATCGGGGGGTGGAAGACGGCGGTATAGAAAGCACCAGCTTAAGACCGACAGGAAAATAGAAAGCAACGGTTATTATGCTGCCAGCAGAACAAGGTTATTAGACAGCCACCGGAACAGGAAAGGTTATTAGGCATCGAATTTCATTAAGGCAGGTGTGAGGGTTTTATTCCAGTAGGTTTTGCCAGGAACATTGTGGTCGGTTATAAAGCCAGCATGGGAATGCCCATTGGCGTTATGAATGCGAACGGTTTGGGGCCACCACCCTCGGATAGACTCGGTAGGGGTTTTAAACTTGACTGGATTAAGCTCAACGAACCAGTCGGCGGTAAGCAGAAAATTTTTCAGGACGATATTTTCGGGTGCGTTAATTTTTCTCATTGGTTCAAGATGGCGATGGATGGAAACGGTGAGGAGATGAGGTGGGGATGAGAGAAGTAGATGAGGGAGAAATAGGAAGAGGCGGAATGAAGACGGAACAGATGACACGGGAGGGGGATACTGAAAGCGATACAGGAGGGTACTATAGTATGAAATAGGTAGATGCGGTTAGGGCTAGTGTGGTTTTGAATAGTATGGCTTATCGGATGGCTAAATTGCGTTAATTAGCACTCGATAAGCATGGCAGATATTTTCTTTTTTTCGATTTCTAATCAGTGTTTATAGTAATTTGTTAGGCTAGTAGAGATGAAGGAAGAGGTCCCTCACAGTAGACCGGTTTATTAGATCGGACCGGGCATTTTCCGGGCAGATTCTAGCAATCTAATATGGCAGAAGCTCGAGGTGGCATCCGGAACTGGCCAGCCAATTGGCAGCCCTGGATTATTGGCCAGCGATGGGCTAGACACGACGTCCAAGAAAACGTCATAGGGTGGAGTACTTGAAACAAAGAGTGGAGGGGGTGGAGAAGCGAAGGGAGCGATGGGAGGTGAGAGCGAAAGGTAAACAGAAAACAAAATGCAGACGAGTGATGAGACAGAACGGTTTAGTAGAGAGTGTTGTATACAGCATCGTGGAGGGCCAAGTGAATAGATCTGGCCGAATAGCTTACGTGATATCCGATGAATAGATAGCAGGACACACCGATTAGGAAAGGACATTAGTTCGGCCATAAAATTGCCGTCGAGTAAATTATCGGGCGGATAGAGAGACCGGAAGTGCAAGTAATTAATTCGATAGGTGGGAATTTCGGGGGATGGTTTGAAATTGAAGAACAAAAATAGAGAGACATTTCGTACATAGAGAGATAAACCCCCGATACCAGGAATGGAAGTCGGCCACAGAAAATATCCAAATGATATCATGCTAAGAATTGACAATCCCTTCCTCAACAATCGTCCAAGCAGAATCTCCTGCTGTTATAACAACAACCAGGAAGCAATACCGAACAAACAACATCTCGGGCTGAACAAGGAAAGATCCCACTCAATTACACCAGCAGAACAATTTGTCACTTGACCATAACAAACACTACATAATCTTATCATTATGAAAACGACAATCATGGGTTGCATCTATATTATGGTTCGGTTTGGTCGGAGGGATACTGCCAAAAAGGAATGTTTGTTTGTATTGTCAGAAACCTAATCAGGTCAAATTGTTTGGAAAAAGAAATGTGAGTATAATAAAGGATAGTTAGCTGGCATAGTATCCTGCTAATACAGGTGTTTGTTTCCTAAAGCGGTAGCTACTACTGCTTCGGGCGGTAATTCATCAACATTGGGTGAGAACAGGGAGACGCACGGAGTGTATATCATCACCGAATCCTGCACACACCCTCGCCAACCCTCCGAAGATACGTCCCGAGATCACGTGACATACTATGTTGGAAAATCCCTCAAGCAATAATTGGCCGAAAAGAAATCTCTTTCAGCCGTAAAACCTTTCATGCCTGAAAAGTCCCCTGCCGGCCAAACAATTTCGACAAAAAACTTTACCGCCATATATAAAGCCCACGATCCCCCCCCTGAAATTAATCCTTCTCTCTTTCGTTCCCTTTTTTAAACACCTTTTTGTTAACCGTTGAAAAGTCCATAGAAAAGTCAACACTTCCAAAATGAGTGCTACTGAACCTACCAACGAAAAGGCTCTTAAGACTGCTTCCGATGATGAAGATGACGACATCGACCAATTGATCTTGGACTTGCAATCCAACTCCGGTGACTTGGATGAAGATTCCGATGAAGAACAAGAACAACAAGGTTCTTTCAAGGCCGTTTCCGAAGAACTCTTGAAGACCGACCCAGCCACCGGTTTATCCGATGACGATGTGCATAAAAGAAGAAAGAAGTTCGGTATGAATCAAATGGCCGAAGAAAAAGAAAACATGTTTTTGAAGTTTATCATGTTCTTCGTTGGTCCTATCCAATTCGTTATGGAAGCCGCTGCCATCTTGGCTGCCGGTCTTGAAGATTGGGTTGATTTCGGTGTTATTTGTGCTCTTTTGTTATTGAATGCTTTCGTTGGTTTCATCCAAGAATACCAAGCCGGTTCCATTGTCGACGAATTAAAGAAGACCTTGGCCCTTTCTGCTTTTGTTGTTAGAAACTCCCAATTGATTGAAATTCCATCCAACGAAATTGTTCCTGGTGACATTTTACAATTGGAAGACGGTACCGTCATTCCAACCGATGGACGTGTTGTTACTGAAGACTGTTTATTACAAGTCGATCAATCTGCTATCACTGGTGAATCTCTTGCTGTTGACAAGAAGCACGGTGACTCCCTTTACTCCTCCTCCACTGTTAAGATTGGTGATGCCTTTATGGTTGTCACTGCCACTGGTGACTCTACCTTCGTCGGTAGAGCTGCTGCTTTGGTTAACAAGGCCTCTGGTGGTTCCGGTCATTTCACCGAAGTCTTGAACGGTATTGGTACTACTCTTTTGGTTTTCGTCATTGTTACTCTTTTGGTTGTCTGGACCGCTTGTTTCTACAGATCCGTTAGAATCGTTGCTATCTTGAGACACACCTTGGCTATCACTATTATTGGTGTCCCAGTTGGTTTGCCAGCTGTTGTTACCACCACTATGGCTGTCGGTGCCGCTTACTTGGCCAAGAAACAAGCTATTGTGCAAAAGTTGTCTGCCATTGAATCTCTTGCCGGTGTTGAAATCTTGTGTTCCGATAAGACCGGTACCTTGACCAAGAACAAGTTGTCCTTGCACGAACCATACACTGTCGAAGGTGTCGAAGCCGATGACTTGATGTTGACTGCCTGTTTAGCTGCCTCCAGAAAGAAGAAGGGTTTAGATGCCATTGATAAGGCTTTCTTGAAGTCTTTGATCTCTTACCCAAGAGCCAAGGCTGCCCTTACCAAGTACAAGGTTATTGAATTCCAACCTTTCGACCCAGTGTCAAAGAAGGTTACCGCCATTGTCGAATCACCAGAAGGTGAAAGAATTGTCTGTGTTAAAGGTGCTCCATTATTCGTCTTGAAGACTGTTGAAGATGACCACCCAATTCCTGAAGATGTCCACGAAAACTATCAAAATACCGTTGCCGAATTTGCTTCCAGAGGTTTCAGATCTCTTGGTGTTGCCAGAAAGAGAGGTGAAGGTCACTGGGAAATTTTGGGAATTATGCCTTGTATGGATCCTCCAAGAGATGATACTGCTGCCACTGTTAACGAAGCTAGACATTTAGGTTTGAGAGTCAAGATGTTGACTGGTGATGCCGTTGGTATTGCTAAGGAAACTTGTCGTCAATTAGGTTTAGGTACCAACATTTACGATGCTGACAGATTAGGTTTATCCGGTGGTGGTGACATGGCCGGTTCTGAAATTGCTGATTTTGTTGAAAACGCCGATGGTTTCGCCGAAGTGTTCCCTCAACATAAATATAACGCCGTTGAAATTTTGCAATCCAGAGGTTACTTGGTTGCCATGACTGGTGACGGTGTTAACGATGCCCCATCCTTGAAGAAGGCTGACACTGGTATTGCCGTCGAAGGTGCTACCGATGCCGCCCGTTCTGCTGCTGATATTGTTTTCCTTGCTCCAGGTTTATCTGCCATCATTGATGCCTTGAAGACTTCCAGACAAATTTTCCACAGAATGTACTCTTATGTTGTTTACCGTATTGCTCTTTCCCTTCACTTGGAAATCTTCCTTGGTTTGTGGATTGCTATCTTGAACAGATCCTTGGACATTGACTTGGTTGTTTTCATTGCTATTTTCGCCGATGTTGCTACCTTGGCCATTGCTTATGATAACGCTCCATACGACCCAGCTCCAGTTAAGTGGAACACTCCAAGATTGTGGGGTATGTCCATCATCTTGGGTATCATCTTAGCTATCGGTACCTGGATCACCTTGACCACCATGTTCATGAGCAAGGGTGGTATTGTCCAAAACTTCGGTTCTATCGACGGTATTTTGTTCTTGCAAATCTCCTTGACCGAAAACTGGTTGATTTTCGTCACCAGAGCCCAAGGTCCTTTCTGGTCCTCCATTCCATCCTGGCAATTGGCCGGTGCCGTCTTCATTGTTGATGTCATCGCCACTTGTTTCACCTTGTTCGGATGGTTCTCCCAAAACTGGACTGACATTGTCACTGTTGTCAGAACCTGGATTTTCTCCTTCGGTGTCTTCTGTGTCATGGGTGGTGCTTACTACTTGATGTCCTCTTCCGAAGGTTTCGACAACATCTGTAACGGTAAGGACAGAAAGCCAAAGTCCGATGCTAGATCATTGGAAGACTTCTTGGTCTCCATGCAAAGAGTTTCTACTCAACACGAAAAGTCATCTTAATCGTGATGCGTCTCAATCTAAAGATACTTGGTTCTGGTTCGTGACCAGAATTTACAAGATATATCTATTTTGTTATGATCATCATTTAATGTTGCACTTTCATATCCAATCATCCTACTTTACCCCCTCTCAAATGCCTTGCCACCCATACAACTACAGGCATTGACTAATATCTTTAATCGGTCCTCATGTTTGTCCGTTTGTGCTTGCCTCAAAACGTGACTTGTGTCGACTCATTGCTGGTGGTGTTAATTGTTGATTTTTTACCGGTTTTGTATTTTTTTGGTTACTGCAACTTATTCCTGCCCAGGTTCGGATGTTTTAGATTCCCCCATCGCTTTGACGTTCCTGGTTGGCTAGTTGTGTTGTGCCGCTGCAAGACCCCTTAACTTTGATTCCCAATCTCATTTTTATTCTCCCGTCATTTTTCTAAATTCGTATTATAGTAATAGATAATAATATTAAAAAAAAAAATTAATTGTAAGAACGCAAAGATTGTTTGGATAAAGGGTTGGTTATCAATTGGCCATTGCCTGTGGCACCCTTTTACGTTCTCTGCGCATATTATCACCAACCACGTGATGCAACACGTGACCAGCTCATTCGGTCTACAATTTGCAACCCCCTTGATCACAATTTCGTCGTCCTTTTTCTTTTTTTTTGTGGGCTCACGTGACTGCCCATACTGAAAATTTTTACAGTAACAAAAAGATTCCGATCACCCCAATTCCAATTGGATCCAACCTTATTCACCTCAAACTGTATATTAGATACTTGAATACCCCTCTTTATGGTTGAGTCCAGTGTATAATAGTAAGCCCACCAATAATGTCCAATTTACAATCACGGTCTGCGTCCATTTCGGACGACCACAAGCCGTTAATCCAGGCGCCAACCTCTTCGTTTGGCAAGGCGCCATCGTCCCAACTTCGGTCCGCTTCGATTGGATCCAGTTTCTTCACTAAGGACTCGTCGAACTTCTTTGCCCATGAGCCTTCCACGGCGTCCGAGACGCTGGCGGCGGCAGCCAGCGGTGCCGATTTGGATATCGTGGGAGCGTTGAACAATTTGGATTTGGATGGCGATTTCGAGATCCCTAAGGATTCGAAGTCTGGAGCCGCTACGAAGAGAGACGAATCGGGCGGCAGCGAAGGCTCCAGGGATTTGGAAAGAGAAAGAGAGTCTAGGGCTAGGGAGAATCCTATTCCTGGCAGAACCTCGAATCCAGAGGGGTTTGCCAAAAGAAACAATCCCGGCATCATAGGCGGGGTTATTTCGGGAGGAATTGGCCAAACTGCATCGTCATCAACATCTACATCCCCGTTTCCCATGTTGTATGGTGAAAATGGTTCGGGATCATCGTTTCCTGGCCACTTTTATCCAGGTTATGGTATTCCTAACCATCAGGGTTCCATGACTCCAAATCCTTCGGTTGGTGCCTTTTCGGGTCCTCCTTCAGGTTTTGGTGTTAATACACCCTCCAGCACTTGGAACAATACATTTATCCCATCATCAGCACCTCCGTTTGTTTACGGAGCTGCAGAAGCTCAAGATTTGAATTTAGTCAAGCCTTTCAAATTACCAGAAGAATCCAAGCCAAATGATGGCAATAATGAATCCTCCCAACAAGGGCCGATTCCTGGTCATCTTCCTAATCTTCACTTACCATTTTCAACTCCCCCGCCAGTGAATAACCATACATTTTTAGAAAACCAACTTGGCGACATTTATGGCCTCAAGAACGAAGGAAATGACGCAAATCTCGAAGATGTGAATCAAATGCATGGCTTTGGATTGGGAGGTATGGATAAAGGTATGGGAATGGTTAATATGTGGGGAAATGGAACCCATGGAACCCCCGGCATGAACCATATTGGCCATCAACAACAACAACAGCAACATCAACAGCAACAGCTGCAACAGCATCACCACCACAATCTGCACCCACAAAACCCCCACCAGCATCACCAGCAGCATTCTCATGGCGGCCACCATAACCATGGCAGACATCGGTACATCAATGATGGGATGAATGTCCATCGTAAAATGCATCACACCCAACATCGTCGTAAAGGCGATGATGCTGCCAAATACGCCAACTCCAAGCTTGAAGATTTTACGGGCGAAATCTACTCTTTATGTAAGGACCAACACGGATGCAGATTTCTCCAAAGACAGTTGGATTTGGGTCGGGAAGCAGCTGTGGAGGGTGCTAGTTCCGGAGCATCTTCTGGAAACGGGTCAGAGGTTCTTACCAATGATATTGCCGCCACAATGATATTCAATGAGATCTATCTCAAGATCATTGAGCTTATGACAGATCCTTTTGGTAATTATTTGATCCAGAAATTGTTTGAGAACGTGTCGCCTGACCAAAGACTTATATTGGTGAAGAACGCATCTCTCGAGTTTATTCGGATTGCATTGGACCCACATGGTACCAGAGCATTACAGAAATTAGTTGAGTGTATCACCACACAAGAAGAGTCTCGGTTAATTATTGAATCGTTATCATCGCATATAGTTTCTCTTTCTCGTGATTTGAACGGGAATCATGTGGTTCAAAAGTGTTTACAGAAGTTGAAACCTGAGGAAAATCAGTTCATATTCGAAGCTGCATCGATCCATTGTATTGAGATAGCCACCCATCGTCATGGTTGTTGTGTTTTGCAGAGATGTTTAGATCATGGCAATTTCGAGCAAAGAAAGCAATTATCTTTGAAGGTTGCCGAAAATGCCACTAGTTTGTCGTTGGATCCATTTGGTAACTACGTGGTCCAATACGTATTATCCAGAGGAGATGATGAGTCCATTGGCATAATCTTAGCACATATACGGACTAATGTTGTTTCGTTATCGTTACACAAATTTGGATCGAATGTAATTGAAAAGTCACTCAGAATCAACAAATTGACTGATAGTTTGATCGAAGTGTTATTGGAGAACGAGAGCAAATTCGGAGATATGTTGAACGATGCGTTTGGAAACTATGTTTTACAAACAAGTTTGGATGTCGCCAGTGTTGCTGATTTAGAGAGATTATCGGGATGTTTGCAGCCATTGTTGGGAAGCATTAAGAACACTCCACATGGTAGAAGAATCATGACCAAGATCCAATCGCTTTAGCTTACTACAAACCAGTGGACGAGTTAGAGTAGAGAATGGTGACGAAGGAAACGAGGAGACAACTTAAAAGGAGAGGTTTCCAGGAGAGAGAAAGAGAAGGAATGAGAGAAGAGTTTTGAGAGAAATTGTATTTGTAAACAAGAAGCCTGTGATGTATCATAGTAATACTTGGGTCTTTACTGTGGGCCTCATATCTCTGCGAACCAAATATTACTATGAGCATTTGACATTCCCTTCTTGTTACTATACTGTCTGCATATATTATTATCATTGTTGTTGTTGTTGTTGTTGCTGTTGTTATTGCTGTTGTTGCTTTACTATTGTGTTGTTCTGGGTATTAGCTTCGGTGACTCAGTCGCCAACCATCGTTACCCCACAGATCCAATTGAGTGGCGGTTTAAAGTAGAAATTCCACAAGTATAGAAAAAAATCGTTGACTACTGGTGACTCACCTATTGATGGTGACTCACCGGTGTCAACTTTTGTCAGTCTTCTTGTTCTGTTTTCATTCCTGCTCTGTATTTTAGACTACTGTACATTATTCTTTTCACGTGTATATTTCCAACATTCTTTAAAGAACCCATCAAGTCGAAGTGAAAGCTGCCGAGATGTCCAGTAAGCGTAAGTATAGTAGAGGCGGGTGTGGGGAGTGTAAGCGTCGGAAGATAAAGTGTGACGAGACAAAGCCATTTTGTTTCAACTGCACCAGGTTGGATAAGCTGTGTGACTATGACAGGAGACCAGTGGTGGTGCTGGCATATGGGCGAAGCTCGAAGTCGGAGAAGGCAGTACAGACGACAAAACTGTTAGGGGACATTGGCGGAGGGACCATTGGTGGAGGCATTGGAGCTCCTGCTGATAAAGTGGTGGAGGGACCGATCGGTGAGCCTGCTAGAGAATCATCAAGATCACTTGGTGAAATGGTTGGAGAGATAATGGGAGATATACCTCCAGTGGTTGACCAGGAGACGTTTTCCTCCACCGTGACGCTTTCAGAGACACTTCAGACAGCCAGAGTGCTTGTCAATGGCATATTAGTGGACATGTCACTTCCGGAGCTCGGCGTCGATCTGGTTAGCGGAGGAGACCCGCTAGCGGCTAGCGAGTTTTCCCTCGGCGGGCTAGAAGAACAAATGTCGGCGGGATCTGGCGGTGTCCATGCCAGATCTTCTCTGGAGGCGTATGGGGCGCTGGAGGGACTAGTGGAGGGACAAAACGGGCTACAACAAATAGTAGAGGAGGATATACAGAAACAGAACCCAGTGGGTATACAAAGCGTACAACAGTCGTCGACATCAGCGCAACCTCTACGGGACACAGAACAACCGACCCCACTGATTTCAACAGCGGGACCGCTGTCGGCTCCGCCAGATTTTCCTGCTTCCACCACTACCCAGCTAGCCTCCCTGGTGATCAGCCACAACAGGCTACAATCCCCCCATGCCTTCTACCTAAACACTCTCTGTAATTCTTCTTTGTCGTATCATTTGTTTCCCTTTGCGACTTCCATTGAGTCCAATGAGGTCACCAAATTATTGCTCTGGTACCTGTATGAGTGTCCGTACTTGTTGACTGCATTGTTGGCGATTTCGGCTACATTCAAATACAACCAGACGGGGGAAGACGTCCATGATACGAATCGCAGGAGATACGTCTCGGTGTGTCTCCAGAAACTTAGCGAGGAGTTTCGCGATAGCGACGACGCTGAGACCAGTCCCCCCACCAGCCAGGATACTGATCTGGAAGTTGGGGAAGCTGGGTTCAACAACGACAGTATTAGTTCTACACCCGACAGTTCTACAACCGACACTCATCCCGATTCCAACCACCTCCTAGTGAACATAGAAAAGCTTCTCCTTACGATTCTAGTGCTAGCGTCCAATACGACCGCCATCACCATCCTCGCTAGAGACGGTAGCGTGGATTCCTGGAAAGCCCATTTGCGGGGCGCCCGAGATTTGCTTTCCAAATACATCACGGTTCTGGGGCGCCAAAACTCCGGCGGGTTGGCGTTGGCAAAAACATGGTTCTATGCTATGGAATCTCTCGCTAGTTTGAACACCACAGGGGGGATATTGGCACATCTAGAAGACCATGACGTGTACTGCAGTACTGCCGATTTTTCCAGCGAGGGCAATCTAGAATACCACGATACCTTGGTGAAGATAGGGTTGGTTTTAGAGGACCCAGGGAAGAGGCCAAACCGAGCATCACATCATGATCGTGGTCCGCCTACAAAGACCACCAACCCCTTCAATCTTTTCCTAGGCTATACCATGAACTATGTCAACCTTACCCAGGAATTCTCTTCCGTTCTACGGACGCTACGCCGACGCGCCGGCCCCATTTCCAGCGACAGAGTCTCTCTATTAATGCACCTCATCCACAGGTCGCTAGAAACAAAAATCGTCCCTGACGTAACCACAGACTACACCATTCCCAGGAGTAGCCCCTACGGACCCCACTCCGGCATGTTGCCTGGCTCGGCGTATGCTACCCAAAATAACGAGGTGTACTACTCGTGGTATGACTACAGCGAGAACATCCGTGTACAGACGGTGTACTTGCTCGTTCTCACCACGAAGGGACTCCTTGGCCTCCCTAAGGACCATGCATTGGTACAGGAGCTCGTGGGGAAGATTCTCCGAAGCTCGTTTCTCATACGGACAAAGTCCGACGCGCAGTACCGCCCGGAAGACGTGCTAGCGGAGACCACCCACTACTATCTTCCGAGAACCCTCTTCGACCACCGGTGCATCATGATCCACTCGCCGTTCCGAATATGCTGCAGCATGGTCGACAACGACGACGACTACGAGCGACTCGAGATATTTTTCACGGGCTTGGCCAAGCTAGGCAACGGCAGCTCGTTGTCGGCGTTGGACATGCTCGGCAGGTTGAAAGATGGCGGGGGCTTGACTAGCGACGATATGGAGAAGGAGATCTTCCCGTTCGCCTAATGGGAACATCGGTGTAGGCCGTACGAGCGGTATGATCGTCGTATACGCATCAGTTGTGCCCCCACCAGCTACCCAAACAAGCTCGCCTGCATATAGAACAACCTACCGAATAAATAAATTGCTGCCATAAACAAATCGACTGTCACTTCTTTGTTTATCTTCATGACTGATTCGACACCGTTATTAGGAGAAGAGATTGTGAGTCCTGTGGCCGAGGCCGCTGCCTCTGTGGCTGCTGCTTCCCAAACGGCCTCTGCACCAGACTCTGCTGACGCTGAAACCGCTGCCTCCACCTATGATGACCGCCATAGGTACCTTCCTAAGGACCAGATCGAATGGGAATTTGGTGGGCCGGTCGGCGCCGTTGGAATGATGGTCGGCTTCCCGCTTCTTATGTGGTACATGTGGATCAGTGCCCAGTTCTACGGCGGACAGCCAGCGTGGCCATCAGCAGACCAATCCTGGGGTGATTTTGTCACCGTGGACCTCTGGGGCTACTTCTACAACTATGCCATTCCTACCTTTGGCAATTGGCTCTTTTTCACCGTCTTTTTCATAGTCCAGGCCTTCCTTTACCTCACGTTACCGGGGGTATGGACCAAGGGTCAACCTTTGGCCCATTTGGACAACAAGCAATTGCCTTACTTCTGTAATGCCTTGTTCTCGTTTTATACCTCCATTGCCATTGCCATGTTTTTGCACTTTACTAATGTCTTGAAAGTCACCTACTTTCTTGACAATTTCGGTGCCATCATGACCGTGGCCATCACCTACGGTATTACCCTCTCCATCGTTCTTTACCTTGTGTGTCTCCACATCACTGGAGACTACCATAGAATGACCGGAAACCATATCTACGATATCTTCATGGGTGCTCCATTGAACCCAAGACTTTGGAAGTACTTGGACTTAAAGATGTTCTTTGAAATCAGAATCCCTTGGTTCATCTTGTTCTTCTTGTCCTTGTCGCTTTGTTTCAAGCAATACGAACAATATGGATACGTGAGTCCTCTGGCCCTGTTTGTGTTGTATTGTCACTGGCTTTATGCCAATGCCTGTGCAAAGGGTGAAGAATTGATCGTTCCAACGTGGGATATGGCCTATGAAAAATTCGGCTTCATGTTGCTCTTCTGGAACATGGCCGGTGTTCCTTTCACCTACTGCCACTGTACTCTCTATTTGGCCTACCACGATCCTTCCGAGTACGAATGGCCTTGGTACTACGTTCCTACATTGTTTGTGATCCTCAACACTGCTTACTGGATCTTTGACACTTGTAACTTCCAGAAGAACTCCTTCAGAGCAGTGATCGCCGGAAACACCAACCTCCGTAAATCGTTTTTGCCTTTCTCAAGCATCAAAGATCCAAAGTACATCAAATGTGCCAACGGCTCAGTCTTGCTTACCGATGGTTGGGTAGTCTACGCTAGAAAAATCCACTACACTGCTGATTACGTACAATCCTTGACCTGGGCATTTGCTTGTGGCTTTAATTCTCCATTCCCATGGTTCTTTCCCGTTTTCTTTTTAATTGTGTTGATCCATAGAGCCTTGAGAGACCAAAGAAAGTGTCAAAAGAAGTACGGTAAGGACTGGGACAGATACGTGGAAGCATGTCCTTACTTGTTCATTCCTTATGTCTTCTAAGACTGCGGCGAGAGCTCTCGCTGGAAATAGTGCGGTCCCATCACGTGACTCCAGTTTTTAGCGGGAGGGTCACCTTACCGTACGGTATTTATGCGCTAGAAAAAAGCTCATCATGGTCAGAATCCTCACTGGAAAAATAAGATTTCCAATTTTAGCGAGAAATTCTCGCTAGATCTTTTCTACAAAAGTTAGTTGTTTTCTAATAAAAGTACCTCGAAAATGGTGAATCACCAAAATGAATTTTTAAGTAGATAATGTAGTTCTAACTTGTGATTATCAGATGTTAGGTATCCTCTGGGTTTCTACATTTCATTCTGTTGTTGTATATTCTACTCATCATTATGGAATAGCAAGACTCGCATTGAAAGCTACGTCTTGTTTGGTGTGTCATGTTTGAAATGGTTCTGCCAGACTCTTTTGTCGTCTTAAAGTATGTATTCACATGATTGCTAGCTTGCTCCTCTTGCTAACCTTTCTTTTCAATAGTATTCTTTCCTACTATTTGAAAAATGTACTCACTAGCCCGTTCCTCGTACGTAGTATTCCTCCTAATCCTGCTCAGCAATACTCACCAACCTTTCATCTATTTCCTCCGGGGATAATATTCTAAACCCTTCCAGGGTGGACACTCCAATCTCGATATCATTCTTTCTAAAATCAGTTCCCAAAACATTACTCAATGCGGTGATAGCAAATTCTACAGTCACCTTCCAGTCTCCCTTGACATAGTCGGTTTTCTTGAATTTCTTTTCCAAGTATGTGGTTGCTTCTTGTTGTTTAGGTCCAGTGGCAACTGCCTTGACTCCGGTGAAATATCCAGCGGGATCACACTTGAAAATTTGGGGGCCCAAGTCGGTTTCTTCAGTATCCACTTGACAGAATGTCAAGGCCACTCCGAGCGGTCTCATATATGCTCTTTGAGTATACAATTGAGATAAGTTGGCCATTCTCTTGGCCAAACTCTCAACAGGCATCTCGTACCCATACTTGTAACGGAACTCGGTGGCCTCGGCACGAGCACGCAAGGCTTGCGCCCTGGCGTCGGCAATGGAACCAGTCACCACCAACCCAATGGATGGCGTGATACGGAAGAGATACGACACCGTCTTTGGGTCCAACAACTTGTCTGGGATTTTCTTCTGGGAGATCAACACGGCAGAGTCCTTACCACAAACGCCTAGTGAGGTGATATTGGCCGAATTGATGGCCTTGAAGGCATATTCTACTTGGTACAATCTTCCCTCTGGGGAGAAGATGGTGATGTGTCTGTCGAATCCGGCGGAGCCTGTTGGTTAGTAAACGTTAAGGGAGGTGGCTGGTTGACAATCTGTCGAGCCCATTAGGGAGAAGTCCCATGGCGTCTCGTTATATTTACATACTGGACATGGTTGATTTCTAGTGGTAGATTTCTTCCTTTTGGTTGTCAATATTTGAGCGCTTAAAGGGTGGC
This sequence comes from Suhomyces tibetensis, assembly GCA_030570835.1. Classification (NCBI taxonomy): domain Eukaryota; kingdom Fungi; phylum Ascomycota; class Pichiomycetes; order Serinales; family Debaryomycetaceae; genus Suhomyces; species Suhomyces tibetensis. The sequence continues at coordinate 334,360 of JAJLWT010000005.1, forward strand.
GATTCTGAAGGTCGTGCATGTACCGAACTGGTTTACAAAAATTGATATACAAAAATGGCGTATAAAAACTGCAGACTAATTGAGGTTATTAAAGTGACGATCAGCGAGAAATTCGAGACGGAAGCGACGTGATTGGACTAGTGTATATATAAGGAGAGCCACTGACGGACCAATTGAACGAAGAAAGAAAGAGAAAACGAATAACTACCACGAATTAGCGACTGTTATTGAAAGAGATAGAACAATAAAGACAAAGCCATTCGTTGATACGAACACACTCCATTAAAGATAAACAGGAGTTGTTACTGTATTCAGAAGTGTTGATAAAGTACAGGATTTTCGATATTTCACTGCAATTTACGCCTTAGTAGCATAAATATTCAATTAAGAGTTTTATTATCACCTATTGGTTATCAAATAGTTTTATCATTAAGAGCTTGTTTTAAAACATTTTAGCATCATTTTATCATGACGACAAGTACCTTTACCAACGACGAGAAGACGGCCCAAAACACGCCGTTTTATGTTGAAAATGGTAACAAACGTGCCAATGTTTCTTATCATTTCAATCCCGAAGCTAGTAGGTACCATTATGGGGCACTTCATCCCATGAAGCCTTTCCGGCTAATGCTTACAGATCACTTGATGATTCTGTATAAATTGTACCAAAAAATGGACCTTTTCATGCCCCGTAGGGCTACCAAAGACGAGCTTCTCCAATTCCATTCCGAAGACTACATAGACTTTCTTCAGTCCATCACACCCGAAAAGACGGCGGAAATGGCGGGCCAACAATTGGCACAGTTTAATATTGGAGATGATTGCCCTGTTTTCGACGGGATGTACGATTATTCTGCTATCTATGCCGGCGCCTCTTTGGATGCTACCAGGAAGCTCACCAGTGGAATGTCCGATATTGCCATCAATTGGCTGGGAGGGTTACATCATGCAAAGAAGTTTGAACCCAGTGGGTTCTGTTATGTCAACGATATTGTGTTGAGTATCATAAATCTCTTGAGAGTTCACCCGAGAGTGATGTATATAGATATAGATCTTCATCATGGAGATGGGGTACAGGAGGCGTTCTATACCACGGACCGTGTGATGACGGTGTCGTTCCATAAGTACAACGGGGAGTTCTTTCCTGGAACAGGTTCTGTGGACGAAGTGGGAATAGGAAAAGGTCAAAATTATGCAATCAATGTGCCATTAAGAGATGGAATAGATGACGAATCGTACGTGCGATTATTCAAGCTGGTAATGGAACCGCTAATAACAAAATTCCAACCAACATGTATAGTACAGCAATGCGGGGCTGATTCATTGGGGTACGATAGATTGGGATGTTTCAATTTGAACATCAGAGCCCATGGAGAATGTGTCAAATTTATCAAGAGTTTTGGACTTCCAATGCTTGTACTTGGAGGAGGAGGTTATACGCCTAGAAATGTTTCCAGACTTTGGTGTTATGAGACTTCTGTACTAAATGACGTTACATTGGATCACAAAATCCCTAACTACTTGCCTACGTATGATTGGTTTGGACCAGACTACTCGTTACACCCGCAGTTGGAAGGCAGAATAGATAATAAGAACTCAAAGAAATACCTTGAAAGTGTGAAGCAGGAAATCATGGAACAGCTCCGGTATTTGAACCATGCGCCTTCTGTCCAAATGAGAGAGATCCCCCCTGATTTGACAGGATTGACAGAAGAAGAAGAGGAAGCGATAAGAGACTTGAATGATGATATTAACCAGGATTGAGGAAGTAGAAAAACCTTTTGCGGAGATAATGTACATTAGAGTGTAATAATAATAAAAGTAATAATGATTAGAAGTTAAGAATTGTTAAGAATTTTGATGAAAGGGGCTATCAGGAAGTCTTCAAAAGAGTAAGTTGTAGAACGTTCATTCATCTCTTCATCTTGTTTGTATCTCAGTAACTCGCTTCTTCTTATACTTTCTCTCATCATATTTAGAACACCCCTCCTAATAAATATCTCCTTTATATGATATTTCCTCCCCCACACCTCTCTAATCCATCTTGTTACACCCCTTGATTTGTATAAATAGCCTTCGTCTTTTCTCTGAGGTTTTGCAACCAAGTATTTTTTCGTTTCTTGTTGGCAATGCGATTACATAATCGTGCCTTTGTGTCTACATTGTAGGCGAGGTAAGCTTACATATTCGATATCTAAACCTAACTCAAACACCTTTGACTTGATTTGAGCCAGCTTAATGAGGACTTGAGTTGTCCAGTCATTAATAATATACTCCTGAGCATCCCACGTTTAGGCTTTTGAATTTGTTTTCAATCCATCTGTCAAGACGTTTCCAGAGCGATCCAGTATGGATGTTTCCAAATTAAGTATTGTGCTTGAACCATCCACGAATAGGAAAGTGATCAATGAACATATCAGAATAATAAGAAAGATAGGCCAAGGTCAGTTCGGAAAGGTCCTCTTGGGAGAGGATCTCCGAAGTGATTCCCATGTGGCTATCAAAACTATCAACAGAATAGACAAAACAAGACTCATTACTAAGACATATCTAAGCCAAACAATCAAGATTAAAAGAGAAATACAAATCATGAAAGAGTGCAGCCATCCGAATGTGGTGAAACTATTCCAAGTTATAGACGACTTGCAGTTTGATAAGATCTTACTTATTCTAGAATATTGCAAGTTTGGAGAGATCGATTGGAAGAAATATAATCATTATTACGAAAAGTATCAAAAACATTATGATAGAAAACCACTCACAATTAACAAGATTCTTCGAGATGTGGTGAATGGATTGGAGTATCTCCATACAGTTAAAAACATTATCCATCGAGATTTGAAACCTTCTAATTTATTGATTACTGAAGATAATACCATAAAAATCTCAGATTTCGGAGTAAGTTTAATATTAGAGAACAACTCCAATGATGCAAAAGAGTTAGGAAAAACTATGGGGACTCCAGTTTTCTATGCTCCTGAATTATGTCAATTTGTTCATAATAGATTACTGATGATAACTAACGAAAATCACAAGAATAATAATGTCCAAATAGATGGAAGAATCGATCTATGGTCATTAGGAGTGATTTTATACACATTGATTTTTAATGATCTTCCATTCAATGGATTTAATGAGTACGAGTTATTTCAAAATATTGTCAAGGAAGAGGTAAAATTTCCCAAAATTAAGCAGACAAAGAGAGTGACTGATAATGATGTCAAAGAGTTGAAGATGTTAAAGGATATAATAAGAAAATTATTGGCAAAAGAACCCGATGATAGAATCAACATACAAGAAATTAAAAAACATGACTTTACTACGTTTGATTTATCAACTACGGAAAAGAAACGATTTCTCAACTTCAATACTGGAGTATTTAAAGATGCAAGTAAGAGGGATGCATTGGCATCAAGTCAGGATAATAATAGTGATTTTTCAAGTAAGCTAAAAAAATTCTTTGGCACCAAACCGCAAATAGAACAGAAGCCAGTTGTTGCAGACCAAAAGACAGAGCAGGGTTCTCGTACTATGGATATAGAAAGACTCAAGAATTTGGAACCTTTGGACGATCTTTTGGATTCATATTTGGACGATTCTTCATCACTTGGAAGCGATGAAGAGTTTGATACCACTAACATTTTGGATCTGGTTGATGAGAAGAATGATATTGTAAGACTGGAGAGCCCAATACGAAGAATCAGTAGTCCAACAATTGAGTTAGAGAATTTTGGCTCACAGATTATAGCCAGTTCTACTAATTCAATTGTACCGAAGTTGGATACTAATGAGAGTGATAAAAAGAGTTATGATCTAGAATCCAAAAAAATGAGTTTACGAGACTCTATGTCAGATTTGAGTGTTAAAAACAAACCTGAACCATTAGTTCTAATGCTGTCAAATTTCACTGAGGGTTCATTACCGACCAGTGGTAGTTTCAATAGCAATTATAGTTTCCAAGGATCTCCAAGCCGACATAGAGGTCCCTCGTCACCTATGAGTCTCAATAGTAAGGGTCTGTCTACGCCAACCAACAGTAATACGATAACAATTGGCCCCAGTTCACCGTCATCATCGATCAAATCGTTCTTCAGTCCTTCGCGGAGATTTTTCCTGAGAAGTAAGAACAAGAAACGGTCGAAAGAAAAGTATTCAGAAACCGTTCTTCAAGAAAGACCGACCATCAGTTCGCTTTCGTCACCCGTAAAGAAGACTAAGAGTATAGAAGAGAACAAGAGAAAGTATACCGATTTGATGGAGCCACCTCCAATCTTTGGCCTTAATGTAGCGCATCCTGTTTCGAATAACAATGGGAATACATCTGAGTCGGTTTCAAGGAAAGGCTCAATTAGTTCGTCTATATCGATTTCAACGCAAGGCACTGATTTGCATCGGATAACCAGTTCGAGCTCGTCGTTAAATCTAAACGCATATTTGACAGGTGAGAGTGAGAGTGAGGCAGAGGAGCAGGAACAAACATATGGACCTAGTGATATTGGAGAGCAGACGTGTGAGGATGTGGATACTACAGAGGATTTCAATACTACCGTAGAAACTACTGAGGTAGGATATACGTCGATGAATCTGTACTTGGAGAGGCTTGAATAGGATATATATAGAAGAAGGAAAAAAAAAAGAATGGAAGAGGGCTATAATAGAGAATGAAGTACAAAACATAATACGGACAACATGTAGTTGAGTTGATAAAATATTACGAACCGCAGTTTGAATACGCTGCAACCACATTCAGTCCATAGGAAGAATGATATGCACACAAACACAGCCTTGATCCGTATACCAAGAGAATCTGAATCTGGATTCGACCAAACAATTAAATGGGTGAAAGGGTCAAAAAAAAGAAGTAGGACTAGTGACAGTAGCAGAGAGAGAGGCGAAGGGCATCAATCACGACCATCATAATAAGACAAGATCGCAAAAGTACGGTACAGGGTTGGAGAACTCTTTCCCACCGTGAAGCTTAAACCACGGAACACCAATTATTAATATTTAGGATTGCAGTTTCAGACAGTTTTATTCATTCCCGATTATGCGACTTCTATTATGTTCGCTTAACCATTAGAAGGCACCAATGAGCTTTACAATATAGACGAGCCAGAACACCATTATCCAATATGCATGGGAATGGGGCGGTAATTGAAGGTAAAGGGCGCAAAAGAGGAAGTTGTATAAGAGACGAGAGTAAGACAAAAAGGTCCAGGAACAGATGGAGGAGGAGCTTGACGAAAGAACAAAATTGTATTTTGATCGAGATCAAAATTGGTGTTATGTCCCGATTAGGCGTGATTCCAAACAACCCAAAATGGAACCACGCACATCCACATTTCAGGTGTAAGTGGGTAACACGATGAACCATCCAAAGGACATGCGTTTCGAAGTAGTTACGAATGGTGGGATAGGGAAGAAGGAAGAGCAATATGATGCCTAATCAAGATGCCGAAGGAGAACAATTTTTTTTTTTGAAACCTCTTCATCATCACCATTTTATCTTTGCTTTAACAACCACCTCTTACAACGGGATATTGCCAAAAACTGGAACATAAAATATTTCTCAGATGGTTAATTTTCTTAATTGGTGGAAGGTTTTGGTTTTCAATAATGTAAACAAACCCTAATGCAATAAATGATCTCCTACTTTCTCTTCGAATTTGGAGCCGATTGTCTACCCACATTAAGTGCAACTGTCTCGCAACGTATTTCAGATATTGTGGATGACAATTGTTGTTTATTGTGACATGAAATTATCCTAGAAAATCAAGGATAATATTTTTTTGTTGTTTTCTGCTATGTCCTGGTTACGAAATATGTTCTATTCTATTCCTGTTAGAGGAGTATTATCCCTGTATATGGGTTCTAGTGTCTGAACGTCTGTTGACTATGTGTGCGTACCACGTCTCATCGTTGCTTTGTTATTATCACCAAATAAATAGTCTGCCTTATCCAGAATTGTGTTAACCCCTCCAAAAAAAAATTACCCATTCCACCACCTTTTATATAGTGTGGTATATTAGTAGCGTAACTGCTGTTGCATTATCCAGCTTGCATAGGTGTAGCCACCGTCAGACCGACCCATTGTTGTCATTTCCATCATGAATCATGACTACTCGTCGTGTTATGCTGCCACTCCTCAAATTTCCAAAAGTGACCGACCATATCATGACCCCGACACTTTTGAATTTGATTGCATTGAAGAAACCTCTCCTACCATTGATGACGAAGACTGTTCGCCGTTGGTCAACCGGTATCCCTTCAAAAACCTCTCGAATCTTGTTCTTCCCAATATGAAAAAGAAGCTTTCCACCTCCACTAAAAGCTTGACTCGGTCAATAACCCAGGTGGCCAAATCGTCTCAACACTTTTTCAGAGAGGGAAGAGGCAGGAAGGATGACATGGAGCTGATAGACTCCGATGACCCTATTGCCAGTATTCAATCGTCGTTTCTAACTGACAAGGATACCACTACCAATCCTAATATGAACCTTGATAATAATCACATCGATGATCAGCTTGACTCCAACCAAGAGATCTTGAACAATAAGGGTATCAGGAGGATTCATTCGATGTACCAAACTTCCAAGGAACGAGAATCGTTTAAACTCAATGACAACTCCCATCTCAAGAATTCCCGGATCACCACCTTCAACGTGGCCAATGATGTGCTTCCCCGGATCGACGAGGACGAGATGTTCAAGATCCTTTGTGGCGACTACAGCGACGACTTTGACGATTTCATAATCATCGATAGTCGGTTCAGCTACGAGTATGAGGGGGGCCATATTGCAAATGCCATAAATGTGTCGACCCAGGACGATTTAGAATTGAACGCGATTCCCAAATTACTTGAGCATAATAATAATCACATCAATAATAATAATCATAATCATTATAATAATATGCATCAGAATAATAATCCTAATAATAATCATAATAATAATAATAATCATCATCATAATAATCAAGCTCATCACCAGCATCACAACCAGCTTCCCCAACCCCACAGAAAGCAATTGATCATCTTCCATTGCGAGTTTAGTTTATTTCGTGGCCCTTCAATGGCAGGACATTTCAGGAAATACGACCGCAAACTAAACAGTGACAACTATCCCTATCTCTCTTTCCCAGACGTCGTCATTCTCGAGGGAGGTTACAAAGGGTTCTTCTCCAAATACCGCCACCTCTGTACTCCGCAGGGATACATCGAAATGAAGGACATCAACCACGAGAAGCACTGCGAGTCCCTCTTGCAGAAGGTGAGACTGACGTCGAAACTCACCCGGGCCAAATCGTACAACCACTTTGCAGCGACCGGTGCCGCAACCGGCGCCAGCCCGCTGGGTTCGCCCTACAGCACCAAGCCGGGCCATGCCAGATCGCAATCCTACACCACCAACACCAGCGAAAAGGTGTTGAAGCGGCAACGGTCGGTGTCCAAGGTCAAGACGCTTTCGACGCCGCTCCTCCTGGTGTCCACCAGCCGACTCGACACCAAGCTCACTCGCCTAGACTCGAAGACCCGTACCTCATCGCCCATCTACACCAACTTTCTCCCCAGCTGCTCCGATCAGGACCTCCAGCCGCCGTCGGCTTCGTTCACCGCAGGCCACCGCAAGGCCTACTCGACCACGAACTTCTCGCTGGCGTCGTCGAACTCGCTCAACTCGCTGGCGTCATCGCTCTGCTCCGAGCTGACGTTTCTGTCGTCCGAGGCGCCCTACTCGTCGCCCATCGGCGAGTTCTCCGACTTCTTTGAGTGCAAAACGAACAACTTGGCAGGGTACATCAAGAAGGGCGACAAGAAGAAGCTGGCTGGCTTGTCCGGAGGCCACAGCTCGAGCGGCCATCTCAACAGCCAGCTTTCTAGCGGCCATCTCAACAGCCAGCTTTCTAGCGGCCATCTCTCCTCCACGCCGTCCAACGGCTGCAGTCTGAACAACGTCACCAGTACCAGCAGCCAGAACGCATGCACTAGCCTCTCCAACACCGGCCCTGCCCCCGACCGCATCCCCAAACCGCCATCCGCTACTACAGGTACTAGCAATGGCCACAACTCGTTCAAGTTCCCCAACAACCTCAAGCCCAAGACGTCGGGCCACAGCCTCAACCGCCTCCAGACGACGTCGTCGCTCTCGCTCGGGTCGTCGACCACGCCGTTGATCAGCTCGTCGCCCGTCATCAGCTCGCCGCTCTCCAGCACCACCCCCGTCTCCACCATCAACTCAACCCTCTCCATCCACACCTCCTCCATCATTGACCCCATCAACGACACCCCCGTCGACTTCGCCGTGCCCTTCGCCCCCAAGACCGCACCCCGCCACGCCCGCAAGATCTCGGGTTCCTTGCTCTCGTCGGCCGGCGGCGGCCTCTACCACTTCAATTCTCTCGACATCGCCGAGGCCGGCGAGGAGGATGATGAGCCCTACTTACGCCGTGGCTCCATCGTCGACAGCGACGACAACGAAGGCACCATTGTCGACGCCAAGATCCCTACATACTTCCACAAGAGCCCTTTCAACTAGTGTGCCACCTTGAAATAACAATACGACATTCATAGTACCCCAGTAGACCCGTAGTGACACCAACCGTAGTCGCTAGCGGCAACCTACCAGAGCCTTTCAAGGGTTGGTCTCGAACGGTGCACCATTCTGGCAAAATGCCACGGTGAGTCACCGGCTCCAAAGGCCCCAACCGCAATAGCATCGGCTCATTCCCCAACCAACCGATCCGGTCTACCCCATATTTCAAACCTGTCACCTCTACTGCTTACACTGTTCCTACAGGTTATTCTTCTCGCTTAAGCGTTTATTAACAATAAATATAAACATAACTCGTCACAGTCAACTTTCTCCCAAAAGCAAACTGTCTGTAAATCAATTTGTTTAGATCTTAGCCTTGTCACCTACCAACTTGATAGCGGCATTATTGATGGCAATAGTCTTTCTTTCAACGACATGAGATTGGAAAATCACAATGTCGCCTTGCTTCCAGGCAACGACTCTCAATGTTTCACCTGGGAAAACAATACCAGTGAATCTGGCCTTGATTTCTCCAAAGTGTCCGAATCTGTCCAACAAAACCTTGGCTGATAAACCATAGGTACACATACCGTGCAAGATTGGAGCATCGAATCCAGCACCCTTAGCAAAGTTAGGATCAACATGCAATGGGTTTCTGTCACCGGTCAATCTGTACAACGAAGCCTTGTCTGGAGAGATCTTGATATCAGTAGTGAAATCTGGTTCGGTCTTTGGTGCTACGAATTGAGATGTAGAGAAAGCCTTTCTTTCTCCATAAGTCTTGGTTTCACCTTCACACTTTCTAATAAAGAAAGTAGCTTCGTTGGTGAAAAGTGGTTCACCAGTCTTGGCGTCAACCGACTTCGATCCATGTACAACAACAGTGTTAGTACCCTTTTGGGTAACTGCCAATGGGTTGTAAGAAGTCTTAACTTGTCCTTCAAGAGGAATTGGCCATTTTTCAACCTTGATATAGTGTTCTCCATGTAACAACAACATTGGGTTGAAGTTCTTCAATAACTTGGAAAAAGAAGTTTGCGATTTTTGAGAGTTGAAGGTTGGCAAGTGTCCAAAAGTTGGGATAACTTCGAAATCTTGATCATTTTCATAAACATACTTCAATTCCTTAGCAGTGGCACCAAGAGCAATGTTGTACAAGATAACATCCTTTTCTTCATAGTTGAAAATTGGATCTTCTTCATCCTCACTGTCTTCATCTTCTTCATCTTCATCATCTTCATCATCATCATCTGGGTCAACAGCACTCAAGATGGCCATGGAAGATTCAGTAGTAGACTTAGGATTGGCAGTACCTTCATTGAAGTTAACGATATCACCAAGGTGTTCCTTGATAAATTCTGGACCAGTGTGTTCTTCTTTGGAAACAGCACCCTTGGCTCTTTGCCATCTGGTGGCACCGATCCATCCACCACCGGCTTCGAATAATTCACCGGTGACTTCAAGTTCTTCAGAAGCCAAGAAAACCAATAATGGACTGACGTGATCTGGAGAGTAAAGGTTCTTGTCTTCTTCTCTGAAAATAGTCATGGTCATGGCAGTCTCGGCATGAGGAGCAACAACATTGACCTTAATGTTGCTTCTGGCACCTTCAATGGCAATGGTTCTTGAGAAACCCAAGATAGCAGCCTTGGCAGAAGCATAGTTAGCTTGTCCAAAGTTACCATAAATACCAGAAGTGGAGGTAATGTTAATAACTCTACCAAACTTCTTTTCACTAAAGTGTGGCCATGCCAATCTGGTCAAGTTGAAGGTTCCCATCAAATGAACATTTTGGACCAGGTACCAATCGTCATCGGTCATCTTGGCAAAAGATCTGTCTCTCAAGATACCAGCATTGTTGACCAAGACATCAATGGTACCGTACTTGCCGATAACATTGTCAATAATGGCTTGGGAGTCCTTGGCGACATCATGGGTGTCACCATGGGCTTCACCACCAGCGGCCTTGATTTCATCAACAACCTTGGATGCGTCTTTGAAATCGTTAACGACAACCTTAGCACCGTACTTGGCAAAGAAAAGAGCATAGTCTCTACCTAAACCAGCACCAGCACCGGTAATAAGCACAACCTTGTCTTTCAATGAGATCTTTGGGATAGAGGAAGTGTTAGATGGAGCCAATTGTCTGGCGGCCTTAGTCAAAGAAGCGTAATCATTAAGCATGAATGGATGTTGGTTCTTTAACAAATCTGGTTTTTTAGAATCGTCATAGTCCAAGATTTCATCGAATTTTTGAGCAACGGCTTCAACAGTGAAAGATTCATCTGGCTTGAAAAGAACACCTCCGGATCTTTCCCATCTGATTTGAGCGTAGAAACCAGCAGCGACTTCGAAAGTTTGACCATTCAATTCGTTGTCTTCGTGAGAGAGGTACAAGACCAATGGGGCGACCTTTTCAGGACTCAATTGTTCCAAGATTGGAGGAGGAAGAATGGATTCGGTCATTCTGGATCTGGCTAAAGGAGCAATGGTGTTGGCCTTAATGTTGTATTTATCACCTTCTTTGGCCAAAGTTTCGGCGAAACCAAGCAAACCCAATTTGGCAGCCGAGTAGTTGGCTTGACCAAAGTTACCGTATAATCCGGCAGGGGAGGCGGTGTTGATAATTCTACCGTAGTTTTGTTTTCTAAAGTATGGCCATGCTGCTTTGGTGACCTTGTAGGAACCATTGAGATGGACATCAATGACCAACTTAAAGTCCTTTTCTTGCATTTTCTTCATGGAGGCATCTCTCAAGATCCCGGCGTTGTTAACAACCACATGGACAGTACCAAAGGCCTTGACAGCGGTTTCAACGATTTTTTCACCCTCAAGCACATTGCTGTAGTCGGCGACGGCCTGGCCACCGGCGTTTTTGATTTCTTCAACCACAAGGTCGGCGGCACTCGAATTGCCCCCTTGCCCATTAAGGGCTCCACCAAGATCGTTCACCACAACCTTGGCACCTCTTTTGGCGTACTCTAAAGCATAATGCTTACCTAATCCTCCACCGGCACCGGTGATGATGACAACCTTGTCTTTGAATGATAATGACGACATGTGTGTACTATAGTTCTAATTGGTCAGAATGGGAGGGTTCTGAATAGTGAGGACTCGGCGGCAAAACTAGGAGGATTGCCCGTGGTTATATACTGCTGCCAAAAATGTGGGTTTTGCGGGGTGCAATCTTTGCAGCACCAGAATGTGATACAGCACATGAAGGCCGAAGCGCCGCAACATACGCCATAGTGGTGCGCCGGGTAACCGTAGCGGTAGCGACCGTAGGCCTGTGATGATGGTAGCCGAGGAAGGGGCGTCACGTGTGTGGGGTCGCCCGCGGTTCGGGCGCCGGTTTGGGCCTGCACAGGGGGAGCAAAGCCGAGGGAGTGGTCCGGTCACGCGATAGCCTGTCAGGCGCTGCTCGGTCACGATTTTTGATGTCGGGTGACAATGTATCATGTGGACAAAGTCACGATAGGGATCCCACGTGAGAGGCAGCCAAACATCCTAACCGCACCCACCTCCTGCACCCACCAGTCCATCTGCAGGCGCTCTTCTTCATTATCTCCCGCCTGTAGAACCACCACCAACCATGACTACTCTGGCTGACGGCAAGCCCGACGAAGTGGCCGCAGATGGCACCAAGCCCAAAGAGACCGACACCGCCGCACCCGCCATCTCCTCCAATTCGGCCGCCAATTCGACCACCAAAGCTGCCGCTGCCCCTCAATCCGAGTTCAAGTACCGCCCACCGTCATGGTTTGCGCTATGGATCTACGACCTCATGCTCTGGGGCTTCACCGTCATCTTCGACTGTTTCTTTCGAGAAATCAAGCCCCGTGGCGCTTTTAGACTTCCCCGGACCGGTGCCGTCATCTTCGTGGCCGCCCCCCATGCCAACCAATTCGTTGATCCGTTCATCCTCATGAACCAGGTCAAGGTGGAAAGTCAAAGACGGATCTCGTTTCTTATTGCTGCTAAATCGTATAAACAGAACATCATCGGGTTTTTATCCCGGTGCCAATTGTCCATTCCCGTCATCCGTGCTCAAGATAACTTGACCAAGGGGAGCGGGAAGATCTATATTGACTTTGATAAAAATCCTCTTTTGGTCAAAGGAAAGGGCACCAAATTCACCAAGGAATGTATGGTCCGGGGACTCGTTGCGTTGCCCCAGTCCTTGGGTGCTTCTGAGGTGTACGAGATTGTTTCTGATACAGAATTGATCCTTCGGAAAGAATTCAAGTCCTCCACTATTATCCACCAATTGCTCTCCAAGGGAACCTCTTATAAACGTGCCGATAAAGTCGACCAGAAGAGCGTCTACGAGATGGTTTTCCAACACTTATCGCATGGCGATTGTATTGGGATTTTTCCCGAAGGAGGCTCTCATGATCGTACCGATCTTTTGCCCTTGAAATCTGGTGTGGCCATCATGGCCCTTGGTTCTATGGACAATGATCCGAACTGTAATGTTTCCATTGTTCCATGCGGAATGAACTACTTCAACGCCCACAAGTTCAGATCTAGAGCCGTGGTCGAATTTGGCCAACCGATTCAAATTCCAAAGGAATTGGTCAAGAAATACGCTAACCCCGAAACTAATAGAGAATCGGTAAAGGAATTATTGGAAACTATCACCACCGGGTTAAAGGCCGTCACCGTGACTTGCGAAGACTATGAAACATTAATGGTGGTTCAAGCTGCAAGAAGACTCTATGCCGGCAATTTGGCCCAGCACCTTCCTCTTCCTTTGATTGTGGAAATGAATCGTAGATTGGTTTTAGGATACCAAACCTTTAAGAACAACGAAGAAATCCAATCTATCAAGAAAAAAATCTTGAATTATAACAGAAAATTGTCCCAATTGTACCTTCCTGATCACCATGTTGAAGATTGTGATGAAACTAACAAGTTGCGATTATTACCAATCTTGATGGTTAGACTCGTGAAGATTGTTTTCTTCTTCTGTTTGGCGTTACCTGGGGCCACTTTATTCTCACCTGTTTTCCTTAGTGCAAAGATCATCTCTACCAAGAAGGCCAAGACTGCATTAGCCAATTCTACTGTCAAGATCAAAGCCAATGATGTTGTTGCCACATGGAAAATCTTGATTGGAATGGGCATTGCTCCTATTGTGTACAGCTTTTATGCCACTATAGGAACGTACTATTGTTATACCCATGAAATCCTTCGTATGAAGTTGATCTGGGTATGGCTTACTCTTTATTGTTGTGGTGTTCTTGTCACGTATGCTGCACTTATCACCGGAGAGCAAGGTGTTGATTTATTGAAGTCCATCAGACCAATTTATCTCTCCATCACTTCTGGATCATCCATCAAAGAATTGAAGAGTTTGAGAAGAGAATTGAGTGAAGAGATTACTGTTTTGGTTAATACTTTTGGACCCGAATTGTTCCCCAACGATTTCAACCTATTGGAAATGAAAGACCAACTCAATATCAGTAATGATGTCAATTATGTTGATAGTGATGAAGAAGAAGAAAGAAAGACTCAAGAATTAAGAAACAGAAGATTGAAGTACCGTAAAGATGCCAAAAAAGCCGCTAAAGCTGCCAAGTCTGCAAGAACAGGCAAATCATCTACTGAATCAACTACACTTGAAGATACCAATAGCGAGCTATTAGACAATAAGAATTCGTCGTCTGTATCGGACGGAATATCATTAATGAATTCGGATAATTCGTTATCAAACATTCCCATGTTTTCCGATTATGTACTCCATATGAATGCTACCAATCCCAACTTGACCATCGAACAACAATCGACACTCAACTCCACTACCTCGATATTAGATGACTACCATGTTATGAGAGATTCCCCTCAACGTATGCTCAGCAGAAACAATTCCGACAGTCATATCGAGCTCAATTTTACAACTACTCCAAGTTCCAGATTGTCAGATAAAATCAAAAACCGGATAAGAGAAAGCAGAGACAAGGAGAAGAGAGGGAAGAGATAAGGGAAAAGGAAAAGAAAAAAAAAATAACAAACTACTTCAAAACTCAACAGAGAAGAAAGAAGAGACACCCCTTTCAAGCTATGTCGCAACACTTTGTATTAAATACTACCTAATTAACACTTGATTGACGTTCGTAGAACTCGGCGACCTGCTCGGAGCTTGTAGCATCTTCTATGCCCTTGTCGTCTCGTATCCTGATGAATCTCGGAAACCTCAACGAGATCCCTTTCCCGTACTGTTGATGGCCCGCCTTATAAACAGGACTCAACGATAAGTCCGCTGTCAACACTTCGAACACCATCGAAGGATCAAACCACACGTCGGGCTTTGCGTTCGAATTATTGGTATCGTATACAAAGTACGATTTGGGCTGGCTGATTTCGGTGGGCTTCAATTTGGCATGAATGCTGACCAAATCTTCGTCAGAAAATCCGGTTCCTATTTTACATGTGGTTTCGTATTCGCCTGTGTCTTGATTATAAGACCCCAATAAGAACCCCCCATAAGTCCCAGTTCTTTTACCTTTACCAATATAAGCACCTATGACGACCAAATCCAAGGAATCCCCCACGCCGGCCAAGTAGTCTTTCTTGAGCTTGAGCCAATTTCTCGATCTTTTTGACGGCTCATAGAATGAATCTTTACCATTCAACATCTTCACCATTAGCCCTTCACAGGCGTCTTTCACTGATTGGTCCAAAAAGGTCTGGAGTTCGTCCAAATTCGACGAGTTTTTGGCAGTAGCAAATTGGAACTTGCCTTCTATGGGTTTCAAGTTATTCATCATCACATCTCTTCTTTCATTCAATGATTTGGTGATCATGGGTGTCTCGTCAAAGTACAACATATCAAATGCAAACAAACAGATATGGACCTTGATATCCTTTTCATCGACATCTTTCCGTTTCCGAGTAGATAACACCTGGAAGGGAAGGATTTTTTGCGTGGTTCTGTCCCAGGCAACAGCCTCACAATCCAAGATCATGGTCTTGACCTTATTGGTCGAGCTTTCCTCCTTGATGTCGCCTTCCACTAGTTGATGGTGCACAAAGTCTCTCGCTATGGCCACCAAATCTGGGTACCGCTGAGACATATCCTCCGAGTTCCGAGAATAGATACGGACCTCTCCGTTGCTGAGCAAATGCACCTGTGCTCTTTCTCCATCGTATTTGTATTCACAGGTGAACTCTTCTCCCTGGAACCGATCCAAGATCTCGGTGATAGCCTTGGTAGGTTTGGCCAACATTGGCTTCAACGGTATACCCGGTGTCAACTGGCAATGGTCCAACAAGTTGTAAATGCCATGGTCGTACATCTTGGTGATTATCACCTCATAATTGGGTACTTGGGAGAATGCTTCTCTGATAATATCTTCTGGTTCAGAATCGGCCTTTTCGGCCGTCTTCTTCTGCTTCTTTTCCTTCTTTTCATATTGTACAAACGCCTGAGCTAATCCAACCAAAACGGTCTTCTCCGCCAATCCAATTCTCAACTTCCCTTCCAAAGACCGGATCAAAAATTTGGCTTCATTGTTTCCACAAGCAGTCAACATCTTATTGATGATCATGATCTTTCTCGACTGCGAATCTTTACCTGTGAGCTTGGCAATCTTCGTCAAGTTGTCGAAAACAGTGTCTATATCCAAAGGTTGTGGTTTAAACATGGTTGGCTGGCCAGATCTGGACTTCTGGGCCACTATTCCCAAATCTCCCACTTGCTGGTAATCCTTCTTGATCTTGGTGGTGGCCCGGCCATAACACTCACTAATGGCTTTGATAAGAAGCGTCTCCCCAAGGCCCAACTCCAAATCCGGCTCATAGTCCGGCCCAAGACGGTTAATGAACAAATACACTATTTTAACCAATTTGTCAGGAGAAGACGTATTGAGGATTTCAACAAAAAATTGACACACTATGGCGGTGATTTTGAGCCGCGACGATTCGTGCTCTATATCTTCAAACACTTGAGCAAGTCTACTGTAAGGAATTGATGTGTTAGCACCCTTTGGGATGGGGGAGTCCAGCTTGGCAGACGTTGGTGTTTCCAGTGGTTGTGTAAGTTCTTTTTTTGGCGACTTTCCTCCTTCTAGCAATGTCTCCTCTGAAAGTAACCTTTCCTCCTTCTTGGGTATTTCTGCCATCTTATTAAAATTCAATTTGGACTCTTGAAGTATACTCTTTGCCTCTTTGGTGATACTATCAGCTTCTTCTGGAGCATCGCTTTTTGCCACCAAAACATCGCCGTTTTTAACATCTGTTTCGCATTTTTGTTTCTTTACAGCAGGCTCCTTCTTGGAAGACCCAAAGAATCTGGCTATACTTTGCTGTTGTACCATTCTTGCAAAGTTACTTCGGAGATAGAAGTTGCTTATGCGAAGCATCTTAAAGTCCTAATCTTCGCGTTGGAACGCGTTAAATATGATTGCTTATGTAATGCTACGACAGATGCAGACAAAAAAAGACAGAAAAAGCGACAATGTGCGGGCCAAATAAAAACCACAAATGAAATCTTCCAGTTTTGGAGATCAGTTCATCTACATTTCCATCACTAATAGACTTACAGTTTACTGTGAAAGGGTATTGCAAAGAACGCGTACCGCTCAATATAGATCTCGTCGCCTTCTTTCTCTTCCAGCTCCCCCCCTGTTTTCTCTCTACTCTTATCGTACATTCACATCCTAAATACTGGCATCCCATATAGCCTGTGGACCCCTTTCCTCGTAAACCTCACTGTCGACAAACAACTCTCTTCCGAGGTTCAAGTTGTTCAGGAATATCTGCTTGGCATATATCTGGCCTCCCAAGAAGTACACATCGTGCCATGAACCTCCCTTTTCCTTGGGTTTCTTCCATTCAGGAAAGTATTCGGGGAACTTGCCTATTTTGATCGAACTAGGCACCTGTGCCAAATTGGAAGAGCTTTCTGCATCGGATGCGGCTTCCGCCTGTTGGTAAGCAAGAATGGCAGAGTTGATTCCGTTGGAACTCTGGTTTCTCTCGTTGTTTTCCGTCGGTTCTTTCACCAAGTATTCCTCCACAAGCCTATACAATACGGCTTCTTTGAATCCAGGGATCTTGAACGTCGATCCAATGAAAATTAAATTATCATAACACGATTGTCTCTTTTCCACGTCTGGAATGATTGCCAACGAGTTATAAATCGCCTCGGCAATGGTCTTGACCAATCTACTGGTCCCCTGGAATCTTTCCTTCCCTACAAACACCTTTTCTTGTGTTTGGCTATCTATAAAGAAATTAGTTTCAAGCTCTTTATTTGGCTTGGGTTCTTCGTCTTCGCTGTTAGCAATGGCTGTCTTGATATCCCCCCCGGCCCCACTTTCTGCCACCATTCTGGCCACGTCGAAATCTTCCTCTTCGTTGTTTTCTTGCTTGTTCAAATCTGCAAACGAATAGAACGATCCTTCATGATTATTCAACACTTCATAGATCCCCGATGTTTTCAAGTCTTCCACCTGTGTTTCTGAGAATTGGGGCAATATACTCTTTAAGTCGTCATTTATCGAGTCTCCTCCCACTCCCTTCAAGAACTTTCCAGCGAATTTGATCGCCTGGTACCCTACAACAGGCACAACCTGCGACGATTCATAACCCACCTTGACCACCAAGGCGTTGGTTGAGGAGCCGATTCCAAACGTCGAGGCAAGCGCCAAGTCGATCACGTTGAATGCCGTGAACTCCAAAGACTCAACCACGTACTTGGTGACGTATTCAACATCACTTCTCGACCATGTCAACGACGGCGTGATCACAAGCAATGGGATCTGGTTGATGGTGACTATGGGGTTGTTTTGAATCACGCTTTGAAGAACCACCTTCAACAAGTGGTTGAACGCATCCAAGTCTACGATCTTGGCCTGACGAATAGGGTATATTTCCGTCAAATGGTCTTCCTTCTGCCCTTGGTACACCTTGGTGCTGGGGTCCTGGTACACCACCGACGGAATACTGAATTGCGGTGGAGCCAACGAGTCCTGGAGCCCGAACGAAAACACAGTGTGCTTGGACCCGGGATACACCACCAAAAAACTGTCTTCTTTGTATAAGGGCATTGTTGTGGATGATCAACTAGTGGTTGGTTCATTGATGGTGATGTTTATTTTGCTGGATGGGAATGTATCGGCGCACGACCCCAAAGGCCCCAACCGCATACCGATTTTATGGCTGCGAAATGGTGCTTCACCACCTAACGATGTGTTCATAAGGGGGTAGGTTTTATGTCTGATCCGTTTTATGTCTGATCCATTTTGATCCATTTTTGTCGGATCCGTTCTACGTCTGATTAAGTCATGAATGCTATTGGTCGTGCAAATGCGGATTAAATAATTATATATAAGCGAATGAAGAAGTGAAAGGGAGATGATTGGTGAGTCTGAACCGGCCATAAATTGTTGGGAAGGTATCATCGTTGAGGTTTCCTCGAATAGATAAGATCCTTCGTGTGTTAATCATCGTACTCGTCGTCGCCCACATTGGCCAAGAATTTGTTGTAGTTGGATCTAGTACCCAAGACGGACTTCTTGCTCATGGTGGTGTTCAGTCTTTTCATGGGTGGGTCCAACAGGTATTCAGAGGCACCACCGTCCTCGCCTTTACTGACCAACTTGACTTCGTTAATAAACGGTAACTCTTCGGCCTCCTTGGGGTACGGAGGCAATTGTTTCTTGCTGTGGGCTGAATGGGCGGATTGAAGCGAATCAAACGAACCATGAAGTTTTTTGGGTGATATTCTTTCTACCGGGGATCTCATATCGGAGGTGTTGATACGGTTCAATTGTGGAGCCGGGGCTCTTTTATGCAGATGTAAATCTGGAGTACTTTGGTACCTGTGATTCAGGGGTTTAGAATGCATTTGTATTGATTCATGCTTTGGAGGAGAGTCTCGGCTGGCGAACTTGAAAGGAGTCACTCTGGTAAGCGTGTTTCTTCGTTCCAAAGCTCTCAATTTTTCGATTTTCAGCTCGATCTTCAGATCGGACTTGGACTGTTTGGTCAATAAAGAATCTGACTTGACACTGTGATCTGAATCTGCACGCGAATGCAAATCGTCGGATATTTGCGAGGCCAACTCACGTTCATCATCCAAGTCGTCATCGGATTCGTCCTCGGAATGGGCCATCGCAGTAGCAGGCACGTATTCTCTGCCGGTGATTCTGGCTTTGATCTTTTCCAAGAACTCCTTGACAGCTTCGGTGTCTTGGGTCTTGACCACACCAAAGTACCAGAAAAGACCGCCAAAGATAACACCCCAAAGAACGGCGAATTTTAGCACGTTAGCTACGACCAACGCGGATCGGATAAGAGGTTCCTGGAACACGGCGGCGGCGGCAGCGACCACGAGTCCAAGCACAAAGCTCAAGGGGTGAAACTGTC
This sequence comes from Suhomyces tibetensis, assembly GCA_030570835.1. NCBI lineage: Eukaryota > Fungi > Ascomycota > Pichiomycetes > Serinales > Debaryomycetaceae > Suhomyces > Suhomyces tibetensis. Next base: position 354,264 of record JAJLWT010000005.1, read on the forward strand.
TTGCTTGGTCCATTGCTTCGGAGGTGAGGTTGTTGAACAAAAGGACAATTGATGAGAGACGCGAACGTACAGCAACAGTGATATCCGGGGGCACTTCTACAGCCGGGGTCGGGGGAGGAGGAGTGTTGGTGGCCAGATTAGACGACGGGGTTTTCTTGTGTTTACTTTTCTTCTTTCGAGAGTCGTGTGCGATACTAAGACCGACAGGCAGAACCGGGGCCAGGACCGGAACTCGTCTGATCGACGGGGTAGACGATGGGGCAGGCGGCAGGGAGGGCGATTGTATCGATCTAGGAATGGTCTGGGGTGGTGTTGGTGGTGGTGGATATGGAGTAGCAACTGCTGCCAAATCGACCGACGGTTCGGGCTCGGTCTTTGCGTTGGGATCGATCAATTTGTAGGAACAATCGAGCAATTCGTTCATGGCCAGGCCCATGCCGTCCTGGGATTTTTTCTTCTTGCCCACCGACTTGATGGGCTTGATGGCAGAAGGTTCGTCTTCATCCACCTTCTTGAGACGGAACACGCCGTCGGGATCCTGTTTATAGATGAGCTTCTTTTTCTTGGTGGTTGTTACAGTAGCCATCTCATAAAGAGTAGAGAATACAGAATAGTAGAAAGCAGGAACTGAAGCGGGGGAACTAAGCCAACGTGGTGGTGGTCGAGTGAAGCGGTGTGTGGTACTGAAGTAATGTGATACTGGTGTCTAACTAGGGTGAAGTGGAAGAAAACTGATTCGGCTATTCCATAAACGGTGCGCTGCCTTGATATATATTACTCTCTGGTAGAAAGCTCGTCCCGATCTGTGGACCACCTCAGACAAAGACATACCACCTGCAACTAATTATGTTAGCTTCTAACAATGGTAATATCTTCTTCACGACCGACAGGGCGGTCGGCAGTGTGACTTTATCACAGTTCGCATATATCGCCCATTTGGCAGTTTATTTTGGTGGGGTGCTGCACACGGACCCCGACGCGTGCTGTGATTGGCCAGTGTCCGTAGTTTATTCTCCACCAATTACCCGATTGAGGGGGCTCGACTAATTATATTATTACATCTGGTGCGCAGTAATGCGTATATTGATTGTGCTATATTACATTAATCTACATTGATAATTGTGGATCATACGACACAAAGATCGCGTTGACATAGCAGGCGATTGTCATATGATTGCTGGCATAGGACCAGCCTGCTCAAATCCGTCAAATTGACGTCAAACATGTGACTTCACACATATCAATTATATGACATGTCACAGCACAGTATGAGCATGCCCGGTGTTGAGAGCAGGCTTTGGAAGGCAGGCTTTGGAAGGCAGGCTTTGGTAGTTTTACATGGCAAGATCAAGTTCTTGTCGGGCTGATCTTTCCTTATTAGTGTACAACACATGTCAGACGCCCCCTTACCAAAGGATCGCCTGTTGCCGTAACCGTTTGAGTACTTAAAAAATTGGCCATCTGCCGCATGGATGGCACAAACCGATTGGATCGATAGTTATTATCATCATCATCATCACAGTAGCCATTGCTTTTTTCTGGATTAATATCTCCGGTATCATTCCTTTCCCCCTTACCCGCTATCTTTTCTTCCTGCCGGTGGCTTTTAATCGGGTTTTGTAGTTCAAACTTCACAACTGCCCCCTGATCCGCCGGGCCAATTGGATGTCCTTCTGCATGATGGTCACCCTTTTGGCATGAATGGCACAGAGATTGGTGTCCTCCAACAAATGGACCAAAAACGCTTCACACGCCTCTTGTAGCGCCAACACCGCATTGGATTGCCACCTAATCCCATAATCTAGTCCAATGTAATTATCGGCCACTTCTTTCACCAACCGTGCAAACGGGAGCTTTCGAATAAGAAGTTCCGTCGACTTCTGATACCTCCTCACCTCTTGGAGTGCCACAACCCCCGCCGGCCGGTATCGTTTCCTGGTGGTGTTGGTATGCTGGTTTGGAGGCGGATCTCCTGGAAGATTGCGATAGATCCCTGTTTCTCGTCCTCTGCGTGCTGGCGAGCTGGGACCCGACACAGGCGCTCTGTTCCGTGCTGTCGTCGTCTGAGCTCGACCCTTGGGGGCCGTCCGGTTCGTTGATATTCTGGCCATGTCTGTAGCTGGGATGACCGCTGGAATGTGATGGAGTAGAGTTATACTGGGGACAGCAGATAGCTATTGTTTTACGCGACGGCGGGGCTGGCTACTGATGCACTGTTAGTGTGCGACTAATCGATGGCTTGATGAACTCCCGTAGGCCCACAGTAGACAACCATTGGGGTGAAAACAAGAAAAAAAGAAGAAGACAACCGACGTAGAGCAATGGGGAGGACAAGTAGAAACGCCTCCATTCAAGCTACTGATTGCTACAAAATTCCCACAACAACATTGTCGACGACAATAACCCCATACAGAAGAGCAATTGCCTGACGACACCGGTCTTGTATATGCTGCTGCCGTGCGGGCAACTTTTCTCTGTGTTGGGAGCCACGTGACCCCCATCACGTTCCACGCGTCATCCTATGTTGCCATCCCTTCCCGTTTAGGCAAGCCGTCTACCGGTTACGTAATTATGTCATCGAGTTGCTGGTTCGTCACCCCACGGCTCCTAACGTAGAAACTTTATATGCACCACTGCTATTTCACTGCCAAAAAGCAACACACAAAACCGCTGCCGGTAAAACAATCGCCCACCAATAAATCCTCACTGACTTTGGTCACCTTCAAGCAACACTAATTCCATTCCAAACATTACCGCTATTTTCTTCTCAGACTGTTCACGAAACACACCTGCCTCAACCCCCCACTTCCAATTGACCCTCCCCGAGTCTCCCCCTAGTCACTATCGTTGCCGCCCACATCTGTGTTTGTGAGTTATCCCCCCAATCGAAGAAAGTTGTTTATTTCTGCCATTGCCCCTTCACCCACTACCGAAAATGTCTCGTTCAATCTACCAATCCAACGGGAAGCCATTGTCACAACAGGCCTTATACCAACAAAAGTTGAAGCAAGGTATCTACACGTCGCCCAGCGCCACCTCCGTAGGGGTTGCTTCTAGCGCCTCTGACACCGCTGCGTTATTGGCAGCCTCTGCCGACTTGACCGTCAAACCATCGTACGAAAGAAACGCCAGTGCTCCCGAGGCCCATCAGGCCGCTTTGGCCGCCAAAAAGGGAAAAATCACCGCCTGGTCCCGAGACCACCCGGATGCCTATGCTGATGCTGCTGCCGCCAGCGCCAGAAATCCAAGCTTAAGCTCTACCACCTCTACCACCAAATCTAATATTGGAATTGGCTCTGGTGCCTTACAAGGTGGAAACATCTTCAAGGTCGCCAACAAAAACTCAACCTCCACCATGACCTCTAGAACTGATCCTGATAGAGATGTCAAAAGAAGTGGTTTGGTCACCAATAATGCTGCTACTACCATTAATATCAAAAAAATCAGTGCGTTAGCCAACCAAAACTCCACCAAGTCCATTAGCTCCAGGTTCAATCCGGAAGCGGATTATAGATCCGGATTAAAGGTGGCTTCCCATCAAACTCCTACCGAATACTTGAACCAAACTGAAGAAGACTTGGCTGCCAGTGGTGCTGCTGCTTCTTTGAAACATGGTGCTGGCTATTCCAACCAAGTGGCTTCTCAACGTAGATCCACCACTTTCCTGGCTGTCGATGTTGTTGATGCCACCTTGTTGGCTGCTGCCTCCGCCAAAGCCAATGAAAGATTGCAATCCATCAATTCTTCTTCCATCAAGGATTTCAAGGGCCAAGCCAAATTATACGCCAATGCCCTTGCCCTTGCTCAAAAGAGAAGTGAGGAAAGAATGAGCAATCACAAAACCGGTGTTATTGATTTGGGTGGTGGTTTAACCATGTTGCAAAGTGAATTAGATAAATTGGCTTCTGTCATTGTTTCTCCAGTCTTGACTGACATAAATACTAAGGCAAAAGCCCAAAGAGATGCTGATGTTTCTCACAAAGCAAAACAAGCTGAATTAGCTGAGTTACATGAAAAACACAAGCAAGCGGAAACCCTTCAAAAGAGTAAGGAGAAGGCCGACCAAGAAATCGCCAAGCAAAAAAGAATCGCTGGCAATGAAGAAAAGAAGACCGGCGAAGAAGAAGTTTATGCTGAACATCAAGTAGAAAGAAATAAGGAAGTTGAAGACAAGAATGCTGAATTATCTGCATTGGAATTGCAACATACTGAACAAAGAGAATCCCTTTTAGCTGAAAAGCAAGCCAATCAAGATACTATTGACGCTGAAGAAGCAGAATTGATTGGAGGTCGTAAAACTGAATTGGAAGAATTACAAGCTGAAAAGGATGAAATCTTGAAGCCAACTTTGGATGAATTAGAAGAAGAAAATGCCAAGTTGAAAGAATTGACCGATGCAAGAGACGAATTAAAGAAAGAAGTCAGTGGCGTTGAAGACTTGAATAAAGAACATGAAGCCAAGATTGCCGAATTAAATGAGAAGTTGAAAACTACTAAGGCAGATATTGAGAAGTACACCACTGACTTAGAAGAAGCTGGAAAGAAGCATGAATCCACCACCAAGGAAGTCGAAGACTTACATGTTCTCTCTGGTGAAGAAGCAAAGAAGGCAGAAGAATCACATAAGGAGATTGATACTCAATTAGCTGATTTAGAAAAGCAAAAGAAAGATCATGAAGAAAGTAAGTTATCTCATAAGGACGATATCTTGAAGCATATTGATGAAAATGTGAAAAATGAACATCTTGTCAACAGTGAATTACCAGACCACTTGAAGAGAGATGTTGATGAATCCAAGTTAAGAGATAACGGATCATTATTCACAGTTGAAACCAAAGAAGTTCCATTATTCAATGAATCCAAGGTTGAAACATCCAATGCTCCAGCTCCTCAAGTTGCTGCAATTCCTGCACCAACACGTGCGCAAACTGCCATTGCATCTGCCAATGCTACTCATGCTGTTATCAAGAAGAATGGATTTAAAAGATTAAGTAATCTCTTCAAATCTTCTAAAGATAAAGAAAAGTCCACCAGTACTTCAGCAGCTCCAGAAACTAAGTCAGCTGGCAAACCTTCCAAGGTTGAAAGCAGTAAACCTAAAGAAGTGAAAAGTGCCACACCAGCCCATACTAAAACTGAATCCTTGGGAGATTTTGAAGATATTGCCTCGGACAAAAACAAAAACCAAGGAGGATTGTTTAAAGAGGAAATTTGATTGAATTTAATTGAATCCAAATCAAAATGTTTAATTCATATGAAGTTTTATCTTCCAACTTTTGAAATTGAAAAAGACAATAGGAAAAGTTGAACTTGACATGACTTGAAAAGTGGACAATTATTAACCAAAATAAAATTAAACTTTACCTGTCATCTTATTACTGTACCTGTTCTTTTAGGTATGTGGAGACAACATCGCATGTTGTGTTGATATTGATATTGTTTGTTTCTTTCTATCTGTTCTCCCTATCACAGTTCCTTTAATTTCACTATGTAAATTAGCCAATAATTGTTGTCTTTTATATTGATATATATTTACTGTATTTTTAAGTGAAAAAAAACCAGGTGGTCGTGTGAGGCCATAGAAATTGTAGTTTTTTTAGTATGCAGTTTAATAGCTATCCAATATTCTGGTAGGGTGACCGAATTCAACAATCTTCCTTTTGGGCAATAAATAGTGTGATTCTAGACTTTGGAATTGTTACGATGTCAGAGAAAACCACTTTACGGACATTGTTGTCGTCCGCCAATTTTAAGGTGGCTGATGCTTCAGACGAGTATATCAGTCGCCGTAAGCAGCAGATGATACTATTCATGACATCGGCAGCAGCCACCATTTTTGCCTCCAGATTTGCATACAAGTCGACGGTTACCAGACAGTATGTTCCCACGTTGTTTCAAGGAAACCATTCGCCTCCTATGAGCTACAATTTCACCACCGATGCTGCGGTTGCCGTTGGCACAGGAACGGTATTGTGTGGCAGTGTATCATCCATGTGTATTTTTGGGGCGTGTTGGATACTTGATGTTTCCAATTTCAAGGAATTTGGCTGGAAAATGAAGACGTTAATGGGGGGTTACGACAAAGAAAAGGAGATTAGTGAGCTTCCTATGGATGAAGAGAGTTCTTTGATTCAGGACAGTTTGAACGAAATTTTGGAGGGAAGATACGATTTCGATGAAGAGCCAGAAAAGGCCTAATGTAAATAGTAAATAAAAGTTGCAAATAGAGAAACAAAAAAGAAGTAGGAGAACATGAATGAATGTTCGTTATTTCAAGAAGTGTAGATCTAGCAACAATAATCGAAATAAGATAGTTGGAAAAAATATGAGCGGTACGGGAATCGAACCCATGTCACCTGCTTGGAAGGCAGATATGTTAACCACTACACCAATCGCCCCGTGGAAAAGAAACTAGAATGAGCGGTACGGGAATCGAACCCATGTCACCTGCTTGGAAGGCAGATATGTTAACCACTACACCAACCGCCCTGGTTGAGAGTATAGTTTTTGAACCAGACACTCTCGGATCTGTATGAGCGATACGGGAATCGAACCCATGTCACCTGCTTGGAAGGCAGATATGTTAACCACTACA